>LR140155.1:0-19059 GCA_900659605.1 Tisbe holothuriae | reverse complement strand
TAATCGTGATCCAAATCCGATTTTGCTTAATAAAAATGGATCAAAATCATGCTAATCGGCCGGATTAACCGAAAATATGTTAAACAAAAACCGGCTTCTGGATGTTTAAATTAAGGAAGGAATTGCAGCTACAGTCCGAAGGGAAGATTTGCAGATTTAAAAGCTGCTTTTTCTTTATAGCTTAATTTGAGGGAGGAATGTCCTTTGTTAAATATATTACTTATTTTGCATGTTGAATTATTAAAATTATGTAGAATTATAGATAATCCCACTTCCAGTCACGCAACCTTTCCATAATCTACATAACATCCAGAGTACAATGCAAGACTTTTCCCATTCCAACTGCACTAGCTCAATCTCCCTGGCTGTCTTTTCAAATTAATCTACCTTCACTCTTTTTATACCCACACATTTCAGGATAGAACTTTTCAATGTTATGCTTTCAAATAAAATATAGTTTCATCTGGGGAGGAGGAGAGAAAAAGCAATAATCATAAAACAATAGGGTGCTTTCACGAAGATCCTTCAATTTTGCCTTTCTTCTTCTTCTTCTTTCCTTTATTCAACACATTCATAGTTGAGAGAGAACCATCTACATACATTTGCAAGATATAGAGAGTATGTGTTCACAGCCCATTATTCCTTCCAACCATACATGAAAAAATGATTACTTATTTACACACTCAGTGACAGTACCTTTCTACACAATGCGAATGCTTCCTCCATTTTTGCCATTATGATATTCCCTATATCTCCTTTTGTCGTCGTTTCGAAAGCTGCGCCCATATTCTGACGATATCCCCTCCTCTATACCATCCTACTTCCCATTCGAAGCTGCTCTATACACATCATTAAACAGACAAGTGGATCGGACTGAAGAAGAAAGAAGAAGAAAGAAGCCCACAGAGGACGATTCATGGCATCAGGGATGCCACTTTGAAAGTGAAATCAATACAAACCAGCTTTAAATCGGCAACCCTGCTCTTCAGTGAAAGCCTTTCAGTCTTTCTATAGCTGGTATAAGGATCAAATGTAGCATCGTTCAATTCCGGTTTTATGACTGAGAGACGAAGACAGGCTCAGCAGTGTTATTATTATATTGTCCGCCGCCGCTGTTGAGCCCTTTCATACAGATAGAGGATATGGAATCAATAAAATACTTCTATGCAAATGGAACAAGTAAAAAAGGAAGAAGAAGACTCCATCTCTTGAAAGGAATAGAAGGTTGTAAAAAGTCGAAATGACATTGTAGGATATGACTTCTACATCTGTAGTAGGCATGGGTTCATGTTACTTTTTATATGTAATTCAATAACGTGCTTTACCCGAGGATAAGTTAGTATGCAATACCCTTGTTCCAGTACTTCGGCCTTTTTGAAAGAAATAATGGAATTGCTTTGAAGCCATCGGTAGATACAGAAATGACAACAAAGACATGAATAGAAATAAAACCACTCATATTTTATAAGGCTCGATTTTTTGCTGGGGGCCTGGGAAGCAGAGTCAAATGACCCGAGAACGGAATATCCTCATTTTGTCACCACCACTATCTGCGTATAAAGGCCCTTAAAGGGACACAAAAAGCACCTTAGAGATGACTCCGAATGATGGTGATAATAATAATATCTCTTTTCTCCTCTTGCCCCCGTTCCATTAAAGGGAATGAGATGATTTTAATAATGCAAGATGAAAGTTCGTTTCCTTTCCATTTTTGAAATGGCCGCGTTGGGACACATTCTTAGGACGGGGATAAAAACGAGAGCAGGGAGTTATTGGAAGACACAATCATGCAAAACTTTTGCATATGTGGGCTTAAAAGTTGGTGTGTTTTACATTGCTGCGACACTGTTTTAAACGAGTCCTTGGAGTATTTAAAATACTGTTATCATGGCCCAAAACGGGGCGAAGGTGAAAATAATAAAAGCCAAACTGAATTATGTCCTTCTAGAATAATGATAATAATTCTCTGCAGCCTCTAATCAGTCCCCAGACCGCCATTCATTGCTCAGTCTTCTTTCTTCTTCTTCTTATCCTTCCTTTTCTTTTTCCTGAATATTCATGAACTAATTTGTACTTGATGTCAATTTTATCTCAAACTTGTGACACTCTCTACTCAAGAAAAAAAACTTATCAGTGTCCCTGGGAGGCCATAGCTGTGTAGGGGTGACAGATGGTGCGTCATATACAGTTATAACATACATTTTACTGTAATATAATACGGTTAACCGGGGGCCAATATGGCATCCCTGGTTGCTGCAAACGAAGGAAGGAAGAAAAGGGGGAATTTTCGTTTTTCCCCGAAGGAGCCAAAGAAGTTTATGGGTGAGGAAAAAAGAAGGGAAATTGCATCGGCCGCTATATGGGTTTGTAGTAATTAAGACTAGGGATGCCATTTTATGCACCAGAGTTGACTTTAATTACCTGTAGGTGTTGTTTATCATACATGAATTGCCGCTGTAACGTCGTCCCTGATTAAGATAGGCTTCTTCTAGCCTGTAATGAACAAAGATATCCAAACGAAGCCTGGGCTAATGAAGAAAAAGAAAGAAGGCATTTTTGCTCGAAAGCATTCAATTATTTCTAGATTAACGGGCGTAAAAAAGCTCGTTTAGATAAAAAGGGTAGTTTCAAACTGTGTTTAATCCCAAACGGTGTCGCCGTTAAAACACTAATTTGGGCAGAGGGAAAAAAGGCGTTCTATTCCCTTATATAAAATGCTCTAAAATATTCCCTTCAATCCTCTGTGATGTGTTCCACCTGTAGTCGGACTTTTCACTTCTCACCAATGTTTTATATCGCCTTTTTATCGCATCCTTCGTTGTCTGATGGCGGCGATCTAAATCCGCCGCCGGAAGAATATATAGCGCAATGATCCGTGAAACGTTCTTCTTCCTTTCTTGGGCAGAAGGTGTAAAAGACACAAAACACACTTTTCCAATTCGCATCTTTTATTAGAAAACTCTTCAATGTAGGGCTGCCATTTTGTGCTCTATTCTACCATCAACTAACTCTATATGTAACTTTAAAAAGCTCAAGTTCCGTCCCTGACTGTTTTATGACATCATAAGGCGTGAATTCAATATATCCTTTAGTGTCTTTTTATGGCGAATACCTTCAACGGCTGCCGTACTTTATTTCATCTTATCCGGATATAGTTTCTGATCTCTCCCAAAGGAATTGAGAATATTATTTAAGAAGATTAATATGTGGTCTCAGTATTACAATGTTTAGATTACCATCAGGTACACAAGATGCCATCCTATCAAATCAAATAAATGCGCAATTTCCGCCGTCGTTGTCTCGAGCTCAAAGATGCATGAAATTGAAGATAGGTTTCTAGATCCTTTTTCTTCTCTCGTATCAAACAAGATGCAAATAAAAAAGTTTTAGACCAGAGAATGAAATTTCCAAATCCTCAATTTAGAATCAGATTTCAGTCTCAAGTTTGGTTATTTGCGGTTTTATATTTATCCTCCTCCTCCTCTTCAAGCTCAGTATAATGTATACAAAACAAAACGACTGCCATTATACGCCATACATCCAAAAAAGTACCCAAAATAAGAGTACAGAGCAACAACATTTGCCCAATAAATCTGTCATCTTTCGGAATCGACTCTGCAATTTTAGCCCAGAGTTATGATCGTATTAAAACCGAAAATGGCCTCAACACGACTCCAAGAAACGAGCCTCACTCAAATAATAATAAGCGCGTTTATAAACGGAGACTGGTTTTAAAACAATGAGAGTCTTCTTTCTTCTTCCCGCCTTTTCGGCCCCAAAAGCGATATTATATTATCGTTTGAAGCAAATATAACATTTTTGAAGCCCACACTGCGATAAATTAGCCGCATTTTTCTGACAGATACGATTGCCAAGACGAGAGAAGAAGTTCAAGTGCCGATAATGACTTTAAACCCGCGAGCCCTTTTTGCCGAAATTATCATAAAATGTGTGTAAATAAAATATTCGTAGAAATCTGACCAGGAATGTCTCTAATTTCCTTCAGGTGTCATGAAATGTGCATTTCATTTCTTCTTCTATATTTGTCTTGTTAGAGTTTGTTGCCTCCCACCAAAATATATTTTTGCGACGTTGGAATTAGAATTGGAAGTCCCATCCACACGAAGGGAAGAAGAACATCCGCTTTTCACTTTGGTAGTCCAATGGCTGTATTGTCAGCTAGGAATAAAACACACCGAGGTTCAAACCCAGGATAAAGCATACACTTAATGTGTTGTAAAAGTGTATATAATTAGGTATAATGAACCAGGGATCTTAAATAATGCACTGTAGTGTGGCATGTTTCAGTCTCTCTTTGAGTCCTGCTTAAAATGTACAAATATAGCATAAGACATCCTCTCTCAGAGTCTTTCTCTGTCACGATAACTGTGAAGAATAAGTGCAATAATAAAGCTCCTTCTCCTAATCCGAATCTGTCACTCAGAGTCATGCAAAATTGGTCTAGACCAAAAAAACGTAATAATGGTGCCAAATTTGACACCTATTTTTAAATTAGATTAAACCTCTTTTTGCAATTGTTACTCCGTCTGTCTTATGTGTACCATCAAACCGATTTATTCATGTTTTAAACCGCAAAAATGGAGACGACGACTTTGATAGACGTGCCAAATGCATGCTGATTTTTTTCTGCACACACTCGAATGGGAAAATTAAATAAAATTGGCCATCCATGCAAAGAAGAATAAGTTTCTTTTCTGTTTCTCCGAATCAATGATAGGCGCCAAAATTAGCGCATGCAAGGGCTCGATGATCAAATACAATCCATCTTAATTCCAGGAGCAGTTAAAAATAATGGGAGAATATTTGAATAGGAAAATTGAATTAGGCAAAGGGGAGGGACCTAGGCACAGTGGATACCGAAAATAAAATCATAAATTGTTCCAATAATATGCAACTGTGTTCTATACAATTGCATAGTCTTGATACTAGTTGATAGAATCAAATTGATTTCCAACCCAAACTACTGTGCCCTCCAATAATTTTCATTGCGTGACCAGCCAATTTTAGAACATATATATTTCCCCGGATCGCGTTTTATTACACGAAATTAATAATGGCTTCCAATTGAAAAGTGCACTCGCGCCATCCTCCAACGGAACGTCAAACAATAATAAAGTAATTGGGGTGTTTTGTGAATGATGCACTTATTTCTAGCACGGAGATCCCCCTGCCAAAAAGTTGACCAACGTTTCATGTTAGTTTTGGTTGTAACAATAAACAAAGGCAAATATGAGGAGGAGGAAGTTTTGTACAGTGATAATCAAACCAAGTTTGAAACTCGCCTTTGTTTCTTCTTCTCCAAGAAGTTCCGTCCCCCATTCCGGTCAGCAGAGAATTGAAATGAATTATTCTCTCGCGTCTTAATGTAATCTTATTTGTTTTAGCGTGAATAGCGAGGATTACAAATAAGAAGAGATATGACATCTCTTTTGATACCATTCATATTCATCATTTGCAAGGACACAACGACGACGACTCTATTAATTAGACTTTATTCTTCTTCTCAGAGTCCTTTTGTTCTTCTGAGAGCGAGTCAAAACAAAGGAATCCTTTCAAGTATGTGTGACAAGGGAATGATGCTGTTTCAAGATAATATGGATGGAAGACGCGTTTCTAAGACTATAAATCTGGTCAGATCAGTGCATTCCAAACGTTAAGGACAGAAGATTTTAATCATGTGTATGTTTTGGTGACCTCCCGTTGTGTTGCCTCAGTTGTTTATCCCTCCTGCTGACGAAATTTTAATCCCTTCTCCTGGTGCTTTGTTTTAATCAACTTTCATGGTGGGTGGAAAGTAATAATAATAATAACAACAATAATCATACGAGTAATCACGGTTGGGGAAACTCAGCGAGTGGTGACTGACGTGTATAGCACATGATTGTATGCTAAACATGAGCGTTTTATAGAGCAATAGACTCCTCCGGTAACATGCTATTTTAATCAGGAATATTCCCAACTCTAACCATGTGGAGATTTAAACCGTGATAACTACGAGTTTTGTGACCTTATTACCTCAGCAACTATAATCAGCACTTTACTCATCAAGCATGACACAATACGACAATCATAAAAACCTTTTTTAAACCTTTAAAAAGTGCTAGATTAGCATCTGAAGCTTCATGATCATTATAATTTTGTGTTATATATTTGGCATTGTTTTCGCTCAAGTGCTCTTTTGTGTGCTCTTCTGAAGTCATTAAAACAATGTTTAAATATCACCACAGATTTTCCCTACGATCTTGAAGAATAAAGATTAAAAATAATAAAATGCTATCGCTGAAAAATTATATTCTTTAAAAATGAGAGATCAGTTGATCCGATTATTTCTTCCTTTCTTTGCCTGCTAAAAATGCTTCTTGTGATAATTAGTGAATTTCAAAGGAGGAAATTAGGAGCATAAAAGAACTTCATTCCGACACTGCAGGGATGCCATTTTATATATACTTTCCACCATATCACTTAGCTTTCATACATTGTATTCGTATCTTTAGTTTAAAAATTGGCATTCCTGATAGCCGAGTTTGTTTTAATGCCGCCTTTTTGTGATCGCTTCATACGATAACTTTTGTACCATTTTCAAGCTCCCATGAAGAGATAAAAGCTTCACCGTCGTCGGCAGCGACAATAATCATTATAATACATAACTATGTATAGATCTAGATCAAGAATTAGCTTCTTTTTCGCTTCCTCCGACATTATTATAATATTTCTCCCATTGTTCTAGAAAAGTCTCAAGAATTTCAATTTCGCCGAAAATCTGAAGAAGAATATGAAACTAATATACGATGATGATGAATATTTTCTTGTTCAACTTTCTCTACTATATGCAAAGATGGATTTTTGTTTCTTATACTCTTTGATAAGCTTTTATCTATATGCATACGTATTATTCTATATTTTCGGAATTTAATACGTATGAAGAAGGTTCTTTTGAAGAAAGTTGGCGAAATTAAATTCTGTTTTGAAGCGAGATCGAAAACAAAATATAGGTTTTTCTTCCTCTTATTTCCCCTTTTTCATCTATTTTGTTGATCGTATCAGAAGAAGACGAAGAAGAAGCTGAAAAACAAAAGAAGGGGAGAAAATAATGAATATTGTCTTTTCGTAACTGTTTTTAAACTCGAAATCGGGGAAAGTCAGAGTTGGGTTTCTAAAAATCGAATTAACGAATCCTGCAGTAATTCACTGTAATTCACTCTTCGGCATACTCTCTTTAATGTACCTACAAGAGCATTTTAAAGTTAACAATTGTACTCTATTATCAAGACCTTCTTTAAAATGGGTTATAAAACATGTTTAGCCAACCCTGCCCTATCCCTGCTCGATATATCGCTTCTGTGTCAGTCTTCTTCCCTTCCGTTTCCATCCTTCGCCCGAAACATTTTCCCAATATTGTGTCATCTTCGTCGTTGTTTTTCACCTCCATCAAATGACACGGGAATTATGCACGAAGCTATTCGACTAAATATCGTACAACCATCATTAAAGCTTCTTCTTCTCTTTTGCCTCATAAACCATCATTTTTATGCTCCAAACAATAAAATTAGTCTTAATTCTCTTCTCGAATCCCATATTTGGTCGTCGTCATGCTGCAAATGAACGAAGACGACTGGGTTGCCTCAGTTTTACAGCCCTGAGATTTCATTTTACGGCATTTCTTTCTCTCTCTCTCTTCTTCATTTCCCCCTCTTTCGAACACATTCTTAAGATTAATTACCCTACCCCGAAAATGCGCGTTCGTGTGCTTTTTGATCACCACAATTGAAGACAGAACGACGACGTGAGGAGTCATTAACAATATCATTGGTTTGGAGAAAAGAAAGAAAGAGAAGTTGTAAATACCTTTGTTGAAGGTATAAAATATATTATAGTAAAGACATTAATAGGCATTTGATCTATTTTAGTTTGGAGTTTTATATAAGCTTTCCTAAACTTTTTATGCATTCCTAACTTGAAATGGAATATTTGTTATTCCACCATTTCCTTGAGGGAATAGGAAATCCATCCATTCTACGTAACCAAGAATAATGAAGAGCTTTTTAGAGCTACTAAGAGCGGCTTAGGAAACTTCGTCCCCGGGGAATGTTGCAGCAGCAGCAGCAGCTCAAGTGAAAACCTTATTCTGGTCAGTGAATATTGTTATTTATCCCAATCCCTCGAGGATTTTGAATGTGGTGGCAAAGTGAGAGCTGCTTTTAACCCTATATTTATTTGGACCACCAAGAAAGTTTCCTCCACTCACAAAAGGGAATCGGACACTAAAGTTGAGCTATTGTGTTCGGAATATGCGCAGAATAATAATAATCGTATGACCGAGCACTTATTAATGCACATATTACCTCCTCCATTCAGTCCTCGAATTGGGGTCTCGCACAAAGGCAATTCTTCCTCCATTTCCCTGTCAAATGTGGAACAAAACTGATAAATATCGCCGTTCAAACTATGGGAAAATTAAGCCAAGACCTGATGGATTGGCCGCGTCAGGGCTGCCACTCTACACATTTTTCATTATATAAGTACTCAAAATATGGCATCCCTGATCAATGACGTCTATGAATTGTTTATAAGCGTTTTAATCACCCGAATGTAAGCGTTTATTATTCTCCGCTTATAAATGATGATGTCCATGCGATTGTAAAATCAACACGGACATGTGCGAACCGGATCGCTTAAGGGAACACTAATACTACTACAGGCAATTAGTGGTAACAAATTCATTAGGAGCTCCTGTTTATACTGCCGTGAATAGCTTATAAATATTTGAAAGAAGGTTCCCATAGTAGTGTGGAGAAAAGGCAGGAAACCATTTATTCGCAAATATTAAATATTGCAAAAATATTAAAATATTCGCACTTCCTCTTTTTGCCACTTCGCTTCACGTGCCATTAATTTTTTGGCGGGAAAATATGAAATCGATACGGAGCGTTTAGGTAGCATACTAATAATAATGGTAGCGGAAAAAGCGATAATTCGGACGACAGAACAAATAATAATAGGTCGTTTGAGGCGTTGAAAAATAAGCTCTCCCTTGAATGTATAATTACCGCATAAAGAGACTTTTGTGGAACCCACACACGGCATTAATATTTGTCATGCAATATGTAGAACAAAAGAGTTTCTTCCAGCAGGTGCAATTGTCCCCTGCATTTAAGTCATTTATATTTCAACGGATAAATTGGTTTCCATTGGTGATTACGATTATTATTACCGTGGCGATAATTGACAAGGAAAGTTGGATCAGGGGAACAAAGAGAGTGACTAACACGATATGGCGCACAGTTGGTTCATATTGGATAAATCCTTCAGGAACAACTGTGACCGTATGGACACATAAACAATTGCCGTCCGCATTTGAATAACTTTTCCCCTTTTTCGAAAATCCAATGGTCCATTTTCAAATATTGGAATTGATGTCGCGAAAAGGAGAGACGGAGAGAGAGAGAGAGAGAGAGACGTAATTTGAAAAATGATGATGGCGATATCGAATATATCGAACAAGAAGTTTAATAAAATTATTTGAATACACAAACGTAAACAGAGTAGTAGGGGGACAATGGTAAAATATGGATAAAAGGGACGTTTCTTTCTTTCTTTTCCATCTATTGTGATCCTATTTCGGCTTTTCCAGTCCAATATATATCAAGACAAATGATAAGAGCCGAGTTAGGAGTCCTTTTCCCCGTTCCTCGCAAGACAATTTATATTCATATCGATGACAAAAATGATCTGATCTGATGCTCATTTTTCAAACTAATCTTGAGAGTAGGAGAAGCATCAAATATGCCATCGTTGTTGTAGTAGTCGGCCATAATGGTCCCATATTCCATTGAGAGCAAAACTTTCGCTCTGAATTTATGGCCAATCTGCATATGGAAAGGAATAAAAGAAAGAATCTTGTTGCCATATATATATTGAAAGCAACAAAAGAACGGCAGTAAAGGATGCATCTTTCAAGATTGGAGAAGACTTTTTCTTGCAAAATTGGTTTTCTTCTTCTTCTTCTGCTATCGTTTCATTATTTTCCCTCTCAATCCAACAACCATTCTCTAATACAACTCTGCAACAATCAGGGATGCCATTTTGTCATTTTCACTACATACAAAGTACGAAAATATTGACTATTTGTCAACCCTGTCGTGCATCCAATACTGAAGAAGAAAAAGCCCGCTTCGAATTTTGGCAATTCCCTCGGGAGCAATCTCCCGACATCAATTCGATGCCTCCTCCGCTGTTTTATCTCAATAACCCGATCCTCGATCTATCCTAAAGGCAAGAGTGGCCAATGAACACGCAGGGATCCAGTCACGTGACCTGACATTTGGCCAATCACAAGGCAGTCCTCATGAAATTAGATCGTCCGTGGGGTTTTGTGGATGAATGAAACGGAGGCGATTAATATTCTGAATTAGGGAATTTACCTACTTAATATGCATGGATATTGGATATGGGCTGCTTGGGAAGAACCAACGACGACGAACAAAGAAAAGATCTCTAATGAACTTTTTCCCTTGATGGATTTCTTTCACGAAATTCTCCTTCTTTCTTCTGCTTGATTGATAAAAGAAATTAAGAACGTTGTGTTTTATGTGCAAAAGAAGGGTGAAAATGAGGATCGAAGAGGAGTCGACACATTAATTCATCAAGGATAATTAAAAAGAGAGGAGATTAATTCTAGGGAAGAAAAATTAAAAAGTGAAAGGCGTGAAAGATGGGGAATAATAATCAAGGTTTTGAGGGATTTTTAATTAAATTAGTGAGACTCACGCAACTTCTCCTAAACATGTTCACTGCTCTTTTTCTTCCTCCTTCTTTTATGCATGTGGCTAGATGACGGCGCGCCGGCCGCGTAGAACTACACGTCGTATAAATGCATTTGCTCTTTTTATGCACACATATATGCAGATATAAACGTTGCTTTATACTCGCATATGTTCACTGCATATAATCGACATTGTTTTATCACCCGGAACGTTCTTTCTCGCATTTCATCTCGACAATTATCGAATCGTGACTGGGAAATTCTTCAAATCTCTTCAAAAAGCCTCTTGAGTGATATTACTGCTCCTCTCAAGAATATGTATAATAATGCTCAATTCCGACGACGCAAACAAGAATAGAAGACCTTTTTTATCCGTTTTCTATTCATTCTTGCTGAGCAATTGTCAGTTTGGAAGCCAAAAAACGCGCTAAGTGATGGAACAAGAAGAAGGAAAGAAAGGGCAAAAAAGGCTTTTGGCTTTTAGAATTAAACTTTTAGAATTCAATCGTGCAAGACGCCGCTTTTCGATTTGTCACGAAGTCTTATTAGAAGAAGAAGGATTTGTTGTAACTCGTTTTGTAACCGCACTCAAGTGGAAAATAATATTAAATCGGAATGGAAACCACTGTTCAGCACAGCTCTTCTAATCAAGGATGTAATTGTTCAAACTAGGACACATTAGAGACGCTCGAATCTAATTTAACAAGCCACGAAATGAACAAGAATTCTTTTTTTGCAATATCTCCTCTTTTGACTGACACTTTGGATTCATTTTAAGCATGACTGAACAGAAACAAGAGTAAAAAGGCAACATTATCAGGGGGAGGTAGCACGACTACTCCACCTCCACCAACAGGTTGCCGGTCATTGGCTTAAAGGCGATTGGGAAACTTTGCACATCAATGGATCTTCTTCTTCTTCCCATACGTCAGTGTGGGATCCGCGCTGTCCGGCTGTCAATCGAGAGGCGGGAAATTCGAATATTAAACTAATAAGAAAATGGACAGGCGACGCCTTCCTCCCTTCAAAAAGGCTGATTATCGAACGCATGCAACGATTATTTTCCCTTCAATCTAGCATCGCATGAGACGGATTTTGCACACAGATTAAAGTCGGAATGTGTGTTTCTGGATTAAGACATTTTTGCTCATTTCCTGCTGCTGAGGGAGAAGAAAACAGAGACCGGAGGAGCATCGTCGTCGAAGTCGAACCCCTTCTTTCTTCGTTGCCGCTTTTTCTCACACAACATTTGCGAGGAGAAAGAAAGAAAGTCATGAATGATTCGAAGCAGATGCTCATTCTAATCCAGGGATGCCAATTTAACATAACTGCTCCTGAACTAAATATTATTTAAATAATGTGGAACATTGTGTACTAGAGCCATACCGGCATCCCTATTTTGAATAACTGCTGCTTCCCTTCAAACAGGAGGAGGCGGAGGAGGAGAAACTCTGAATTCAAGCCAAATTTTTCCCATTTTGATTTATAGGCTCGCTGCTGCAAAAGAAAGACTTCTTCTTCGCAGACAAAGTGGAAAATAATCAGACGTGGCGTGCTTTATTCGAAATAACGACATCTTCATCATCTTGAGAGTTCCCACGTTCACAAAAAGATGCTCAACTTCTTCTTTAAAGGGATCTATTTTGTCACTTTGCGGCCACAAAGCAGACTCAAAACGACCAAGCGATCAAGTGCAAGAAGAATGGAGGAAAGTGTCAAAACCAGTTGCGCCCCCGATCGACAAAAGCTATCTTCTCTCCGCCCCCCAGATTAGACTTCTTTTCATTGAGTGTCAAAGACAGTCAATTGAAAGAGGAAAGCGGGCAGGAAGCCAAAAGATGAGAAATGGTGATGATGATGATCGAGGCATTCTTCACACAAAAATGGGGAGAGACAGGAGAGAGAGAGAGAGACAGAGAGAGACAGAGAGAGAGGTGCGCTTTTGTCAAGATGAGGTTCTATATCTGCAATATATTTACACATCAGTTTCAGTAGACAGTCCAAGGTTCAGAAGTTGTCTTGACAATAGATTTGATATATGGAGCTGCTCCTTCATGTTCAAAATGGGGACATAATTTTGTTGAAGAAATTGATTGGATCAATTGGAAGATTAGGTCTGCTAGAAATGCACCAGAAGAAGTGTCCAATATATATTTCCCATCATTGCGTGACCGACACATTTATATTTCTCTCCTAACAAGTTTACAATGTCAATTTTCAGCTTGATTGGACGACAAAGGAACAACAAGCTCGAACACGCACAAGATACAAATCTCGGCATGCTGTAAATATTATAAACACAAACACTGTGTAAGTGGGTCTAATAATAATAATACCTTTAAAGGGGGGCATATCGGTTGAGAGTGGTCCATATAAAGCAGCTCTTGTCAGCCGTAAGTGGATTATCTCTGATAGCGATCAATCAATTGAAAAAGAAGTGAAAATCTGATTAGAATCTTTCATTGTCAATACCCAGCTGGCTTTTGTTGCCACTACTACAGTGCTTTAATTCCATTCAAGGTACTACTAGGGCGTGAGAATTGAGCCAAGAAATGGGACAAACACTTGAACATATGCATATAATATGCCCTTGGATTTTGATTACAATCATTGAAAAGTCTTCCATCATGGGAGAAAATATGTTTGCTTTTTGTGCTCCAATTTTTAATAGATCAAACAAAAATAAATAATCTTTGGTCAACCAGGCTTCATTCTTATAATACCATATATAAAATATTCCCCCGCAAGGAAATGAGCGATGGGCTTTAAAAAAGTTTCTCATCGGTTCTGGAAGGTTCTTCATTTTTTTGTTCCAGGGCATAACTTAAACATTGATAAAAATGCAGGAATTTTAATGGGAATCCAATATTAGTAACATTTTAGAGGACGCTCTGTTTCATTGAGACAAACATACTACGGCACATACAATAACACGCTTGACTCGAAAAAAGCTGTCAAAAATCGACTCTGGAAGTTTTTTGTCAGTTGCCAATCAAACAAGAAGGGGTAAAATGACGGGAGTGAGAGACAGGCGGACCGATGAACGAAACGGAGCTGGAGCTGAAGCAGCGTTTCTTTTAATTACTGCCTATTGATTATTACGAGTGATGGGCTTGGATCAAGTACAGCTTCATATGGATAATAGTAACTGTTTATCGCCTATTATTGGCATGTTAAGTTGTGTACTATATAGAAATACACCAAACATATACACATTGAGTATTATGGCTTGGTAACAAACACTATGTTTGCTCCCTTATTGAAAAAAAATTGAGACCAGAACATAGCTTAGCACGCAACTCTTTCTTTAGTTCTTTTCTCTCGAAATTTTGCCGGGGGAGTTATTAAAACAAAGGGGAAAAGTTCATTTTCCGACTTAATTATTCAGAATTGATATTGATCAGAATCAACCAAACTTTCTATGCGTAATTATAGCATTATTTTTGGTTGAAGAGTGATATATCAAACTCTGCAGCAAATTACAAATTTCCCCGGCTAATGATCTATTGATGGGCTATAAAATGATATTTAATGATTTTATCAGGCAATCGTATCAATAATTATAATAACAAGCTCCGTTTGCATGACATACGACTATGAAAATAGAGTTTAATTGTCAACGTTAAATCACACAGTTTAATATATTCGTTTGCCGATTAGGACTCGTTAAAACTGTCAACTGCTTCGACAGGGGCTAATTTAATGCTAGCTAATTTCTGCATACATTTTAACACACACATATTGGGTAGTTTAATTATAGGCTTTAACATAGTGGCCAGTTAGGCGAACAAAGAATTTTGCAAAAAGTGACAAGTAGATTTCTCTTGAGAAAGAAGAAAGAAAGGAAGGCTGATCACCTTTCAAAAATGCCTCCTACTTTTTTGCCGTCTACAGGAGATATTTTTCATCATCCTTGTTTGGCTGCAGGGATGCCATTTTCTTTTAATTTGACCACCTTTAAAACGTCATGTTATTACTATCCTAGTCGTCTTAAACTAAATAAATGTCAACCCTGACCAAAGCCCACGCAGCTCTCAAAGATAATACATGCAATACGCTGACTGAAAGAAAATATTATAAGCCATAGTTTTTGGGGCGTAGGACGACGACGTTTGAGGGCTAGCCAAAGAAGAAGCAAGCGTCAAATCCTACTAAAAATGAAAATCCTCTTGACAGGGCTTTGATTTCTATTCTAACAAGAAACAAAAGAATCTTGGTGTTGTACGCAACTAAAAGTACAAATCCTATTTAAACGGCAAGTAGAGGTTAGCATGTTTACAAAGAGTTAAAGTTGTTGCTGTTTAATCTTGTTTTGAACTGAGGACAACAAAACATCGTCTACATAGCATGAGTGTGAAATCAAATTTTAACCCTTCTTTTCTTTTTCTTCAAGAGATCGGTCGAGATATCTGAGCCGAAGCTGCAAGAAAGAAGATTATAGACTTTGAAAATATTCTTGTCTCTGAAAATGTGTATCACAGCTAGAGAAGAAGGGTTATTTTCTTCCTCCACCGTTTATTTCAGATGACGACCGAGAACATTTCTGCATTTTTGTTCAAATAAGTGCGTCCAGTGAGGCGATCAAAAGTCGCCGTTTCTTCGTCCACTGTGGGCTCACATTTCAAAGAGAGAGCAAAAAATAAGTGATGCTTCTGATGCCATATAGGAGATTTTATTCTTCTTCTTCTTCTTTTATGGCATTGGAAGATGCCGCCGCAGCCATCAAGTTGAAGAAGAAGAAGAAATAGAGGCGGCAAAGATTTAATTCCGCCTCACAGATCTCAGATTGAGAAAAGTAATATGATTTAGTGAAGAAACCCCTTTTCTTGAATACATTGAAACCGATCCGTTGAGGCTGTATAATAATAATAGTAGCCGGAGGGGCCACCATGGACGACGATAATAAGCCAGTATTGGAAACCGCGATAAAGTCAATTGCCCCTGGAAGGCTCAAAATATTATGGACGCGCACGCGAGACTTGGGAACAACGCCCAAAACCAGCTTCTGATCTGTTGTAACAGCCCGAGGGAGAAAAACGTGAATTTCTAATTGATGCTAATCTTAACAACGGTGGAGGAAAAAGGCTTCATTTTTGCCGTATGCATGTATGTATATAGAATGTATAAATATGATGATAGAACAGCAAAGGAGAAGAAGCAGAAGATATTAAAATATGGCCATCAAATTTATGTGAATAGGCTACTTGGCGCAGTTTTCTTTTATAGATTCGCCTGCCGTAGTCGCCGCTCTGCCTGTTGTCCATATTTTCGGGGCTATAGATAAAATAAAGTAGGCAGTAAAGAGGAGGAGATGCAAAAATGGAAAATTTCCGATGCCAACATAGCCGGCCAAAAATGTCAGATAATACCGTCGCTCCTTCTTTTATATTCACAGAAAACCATAAAAGTAGAAGAGGAAATATATTGTTTATGTTTTAAGCTTCTGTCTGGCTGTCTTATTTATGACACATCACCTCTCTCTGGAGATATTTAAAAGCTCTTTTGTAGCTTCTTCCGCCGCGGCTTAAATGATATTACGACCAATAATTACTCCCTAGCTGCATTATTCGGGTCTAAAAAGAAGCCACCGAAAAAACGTTGAATCGCTTTGATGGAAATTGAATAGGATAAAAATTTCACTGCTGGCCTCAGGCAAAGACATCCTAAAAAATGTAGGGCTAGCAGCATATTATTCATATGTATTTTCACATCAACATTTGTACACACATGGTAGTAGACTTTTACATTGCTCGAAGGCATTTGGGTATTACTTTTAATATGCAGGTATTCATATGATTACATTAGCCATAAAATTCGAGACTCTGAAGCAAATTATGAGCTAATTATTCTTGTGAGTTACTAGCGTTACTTGAGCATTACAGTTACTTGTAATCCGCTACTCCAACCCCCTGATTAAACGACGTATACACACTCATCACATTATGCTCTAAGTTGGTGCTTTGACGGATGCTTCTCCAAGACGGAAAACATCTGGAGAGCCAGAAAAAAAGTCTTTGATTAAGTGTAATTTTATACCCCAAGATGAAAATGATGTTTCCAGGGATTTTTATATAAATTGATGCTACTTTTAAGATGAATTGAAATGGGAAATTAGAATGATGACGTTACTCTCAGCTGTCATGTGTATAAAACTGTTTTAAAATTAATAATATTCAACCAATGAGCCGTTGAAATAACCACACTCGGATTGTACTTATTATTATCATAAGCACATGTTAAACAGGCATAAATTCAAACAGAACAAAGCCACATTGAAGGGAGAAGCTACACATACTGTTGCTTATTTTTCGCTTAAAAATCTCAATAGTCGGTGCGGTCAGCCGGAAAAAAAGTTTCGGAAAAAATGGCAATTTCGCGGTGCGAAAGTTTTTTATTACGAATCATTTTTTGCATGTTTGCGGCTTGTTTTTATGCAAAAAAACATAAACGGGAGTAAATACTCAATATCAGCTGAAAGGTAATCACGGCAACATCTGCGATTATTATACTTGTAGATTTATCGGTTTCCAAGCCGTTCTTGTTTGCGGCTAACCGAGAGAAAAATCTTTATGGTCTCGTTCACAAGACAAACCAATATCATTCTACTTTTATGAAGCCTTGTAAGCAAGACCGCATTCGATTTATAGGCTGTAGCACGCTAAATTGGCGCCGAGGGGGAAGAAGGAGGAGAACCGAAAAACCTATGTTTATGCGCCGTTAAAATGCAACCGACGTTATCATAATTCAGATTTCTTAGCTTTCTACATAACCCGTTATTATACACATTGAATATTAATTCAACGGTTATTATTCTTAACAACAACAATGGCTCAATAAGACGATGATGGATTCTAATAAGTAAGCAATGGATATGAATTAGCCGCTGACGGTATAATGGGCTTGGACAGACTACCTTTACAATGAGGGCAATTATCCCTAATTAAATATAGTGAGGTATATTGTCACTACTTTATGATTAATAATGTCTTTTATGATAAGCAGAGGCGGCGACAGCTCCATTTTGTGTATTACGTGAAGTCTGCATATATTTCAAGATCTGTTGTGAGTAAAAATGTTGACTGCTGATATTCTTTATGGAGCGGAGAAGAGCGAGCAGCGTGAATCAGGGACGACATTTGTGCCTTTATTTCTACTTTATAATGTAACTATAAAAGCAATAAATAGAGTTCAAATCTACATTTTGGCATCCCTAATATGAACGCGCATCAGCGAGTCAATCCTTCTGAGATTGTCATTTGATACTGGTATGCGAAATATTGCCATAAATCTTTTTATTGAGTCAAATGCGCGCTCGCAAGTCGACTTGAAACGATATAACACACACAGACACGAAGGAATAGAGAAGATTGAGCATTTCGTATACATCTCTCTCTCTCCCGAGAGAGTGTTTTCGTCTTTCAACCCATCAGGAATTGACTTTTATTGGCAGAGCGGTGAATACATCATTGGGCGAATATGGCATTGGGAGAAAGAAAGACTTTTTACGACGCCTACTATCCCGATTGCCAGCTATATATTTATCTGTGGATGTGTATAAAGAGAAAAACCAGTTCTGTAGGGAAAAGGGTTCTTTTAGATCTCTTCCAGACACTCCTCGGTATTCTATTTCACGTCTTAAAGACCTTGAGGCGACGAAAATGTGCTACGTTTTCAGACCCCAAAAAGAAGTTGAAGAAATTAAGATTATTTTCATCAATCAAAGAAAGATGTGTATTTCAAAGCCGCCTCCAGGCAGCAGCTCATATAAAAGTATAATAAAAGGAGATAAATTCCTATCCGGATTTAAAACCGTTTTCGCATCCTTTTCTGGGTCACGTGATCAAATGGCCTCTGGCCAAAATTCCTTAATAAGGAGCCTCCCAGACAGGCATTTTCCAATCTTTTTTCGCGTTTCTGCTGTCTTTTTTCCTGGGACTTAGAATATTTTTCATGCCTGGCTACCTGGTGAGTGAGTGCAAAAATGAAAACTATTCTTAGTCCCAAAAAATGCTCGGCAGAAATGAGAAAAAAGACGTCAGAAACAGCAAAAAAAAAAGACAAGAAAAATGCCTGTCTGGGAGACTCCTAATATAAAATGACAGTCGTGAGAACTGTTGATAGTTTTGTAATAAGTTGTACTTTTAAACTATTAGTTTTCCTGACCGTTTTTGTGACGACTTCCAAAACGTCCGACGTCGTTCAACTCGATTTGCATAAAGGCGTGACTGACTGACAGACAGGCAAGGAGAGAGAGAGAGAGAGAGAGAGAGAGAGAG
>LR140154.1:0-19075 GCA_900659605.1 Tisbe holothuriae | reverse complement strand
GCAGCTCAGAATGCCTCAGTTTTCGCTTATGATTTCTCCCAGGCAGCCCGCCTAAAGCTTCACACGGGGGAGGTTTGCCAAAGCCCAATTTTGCCTGAAACGCCCAAACATGCAATAAAAAGGGTCATAAATTAGGGAGTGGAGAATACCTCCCCCCCCTAAAAAATTTCAGATTTTGGGGTACCCCCCCTAGATTTTTCGGGGTTCTCGACCGTTTTCATGTATGGTATAAATGGCAAAAAGTATTGATATGAGTAATGGGTACAGTTTTGATTTTAAGCCACGTCCCAACGTGTGCAGTTCAGTACGTCTCTACTGCAAATCTTTAAACTCATTTGTGGGATAATTATATACGTACGTAAAGCCAGAGAGAAGAGAATACGTTTCCATTTCAGATGTTTGTACGCCTCTTTGTGGATGAAAATCTTGATCGAATTGTACCAATTTCCAAGCAACCCAAGGAAAAAATCCAAGCCATTATTGACTCCTGCACACGCCAATTTCCCGAATTTGCCCGAAGAGCCAGGAAGAGGATTCGGACCTATCTTAAATCGTGTCGTCGCACCAAAAGAACCAGAGACCAGGCCGGATTGGATCTAAACGGAGTAAGTGTTTCGTATGTCAAGTAGGAAGGTGTAAAAAAGTTAATCCTTTATTCATTATTATTATTATTGTCGTGCAATCAACTTAACTGACGTTTTTTTTGGGAAAATGATGTTTAAGCCTTTTGTAGGCCTCTCTCTAAAAGACCAAGGGGCTGACCACACCACATAGAAAGAACCAATGTGCATGCAATGTACATTGTTTTCTCAGCTCGCTCCCACTATTTACATGAAGCTCAGTGCTGAGAAACCAATGGAGAACCACTGGAAAGATATATATTGTTAACGCAAAAGAAATATATATTATTAAAAAATGTTGTACTCTTCTAAGTCTTTCACCATTGTCTATTGCATGCACATCGGTTTTCTCTATGCCATGTGTTATGACCCTTAAAACTGAAAGGTTTATTGATTTGTTTAGAAAAAAGAACTCATTTGAGTTCCTCTGTAGACTTCATAATACCGCCATGGCCCCGCCATTAAGGGCTGACCACATGACATAGATCGAGAGAACCAATGTCCATGCAACGGACAGCAGTTGTCCATTGGTTGCTCAGCACAGAGCTTTATGTAAATAGTGGGATCTCAGGGCTGAGAAAACAATGTACATTGCATGCACATCACTTCTCTCTATGACGTGTGGTCAGCCCCTAAAGTACACACTACACACATATACATATATAGCTTTGAAATCAGTGGCGGGCTGCTTTATGAAATACGTCTCTGATAGGTACAGGATTGTGCTCAATTAATATCAATTGTTAAGCCCATATCTAAGTTTCAAAACCCATTTTAGCAACAATTACAGCAATGTATTATTAAGTAAAATCAATAAAGATAAACTACATTCCGGATTTTTTTTTACTTTTTGACCAATTTATACATACATTTATAAAATAAACGCCCCTATTCCTCCTCTTTTGTAGGCACGTCCCACTCCCCCTCACCTGACAAGTCTTCAAGCAGAGCAGCTTTTGGCTCGAGCTTGCGAGAATGAAGCGGAGAATGCCAAGCGCATGCGCATGGGCCTTGAGCCAGTATCCCAGCCGCTCCCCATCCCGCCAACCGTGGCATCATCATCATCATCTGGAATCGATGTCTTGGCGTCTGCAGCCAGCTCGAGCACGCCTCCCTCCACCTCCTCCTCCTCCGTTTACGGTCCCATCGAAAAGCAGCTCAAGTTGGAGTACCGCTCCGAGCAGCTCGCCACTCTGCTTTCCGCTAACCAGCCCCTTTCCTTTGCCTCATCAGCTGCCGTCGCGACCACTTCCTCCAGCTCATCCTCTGCTCCGCCCCTGCTTCCCAACTCGGTGTCATCGGGCCCCGCTCTCTCCGCGTTCGTCTCTCTCAACGGCTCCAACGGAATCGCAAACTCCTCCTCGCCCGCCGCCGTCATGGCGTGCTCCACCACGTCTTCCTCCACGTCATCTTCCTCTTCATCGTCCCTATTCCGACCGGCGTTTCCGTCCAATGTAATGATGGCGACGACAGCAACGGCGGCCCCAGCTTTGACCTTTCCGGGGACACAGCAGCTTCTGCAACAAGGAAATGCGGCAACTCTAAATAATGGAGGTAATGGGATAATAATATTATATGCGAATAAAGCTGTGACGTATCAGGTCATCCAAATTTAGGCATGTACTTAAAACAATTCGTTTTGCCCTACTTCCAGGTCCCATCCCCGCTGGTGACCCGAGTAGAAAGCCTCCGCTTTTGTCTCACAAGCTCAATACGACCGAAATCGGCGCCGTCAGACAACTGGTGACCGGCTATCGGGAGTCGGCCGCATTTTTACTCCGGTCCGCAGACGAATTAGAGCATCTTCTTCAAATACAGCCCAAGCTCTGAGCAGCAGTACCACAGTGTTGTTCTCCATCTCCGTTATACGTGGACATCTTTCTTATTCGGCAGCCACAGCACATCATGTATTCCCCTTGCTGTGGCACGTCTTGTGTTGTGGGTATAGGTCCCTAAAGAGTTTGCTAATACAATCAATCCAAGTCAGAAGAAAAAGATCGATACATAGCTAAACAATAACCAACCTGGATATATCTTCTTCATCTCAATGTAAAACTTTGGAGGAAATGTTTAGTCACCGAACAATGAAAAGAAGATAATCGTACCAAACATTTGCCACCTTAAAAACTCAGTTTCTTATAAGGTACGTGAAATGTAGACAGAAAAGAATCCGTAAAAATATCATTTAAAATAATTGAACTGTTTGCATGTTCCATATAATATATTCGTGTAAAAATCACCAAGTATCTTCATCGATAATGCAGTGTCAAATTGACCTTTTCCATGCCAAATACGTTTGTGTAAGCATTTTGTTATCGCAATCCTGTGGAGCCCGCTCCTTCTAGATGTTATGATGATATTTTTCGTACTCCATCAAAATCATTCTTATTGTGACAAGAAAGCATGTTATGACGGTGACAATTATGTGACAAAATCTTCCCCAAAGTCAAAGCTCCCTTATTTGTATCGTACATTCGAAGTCCAAGAAAAAAGAAGAAGAAACACGATTAATCCTTTCTACCTCCAAATACTTGTGAAAGTATATCTGAAGGCGTATGAGTAGATCAATGATATATATATCATTATGTATGTTTGCAATATGTACATAAGCATATGTGCAATGCGATTGTAACCTGAATCGAATCTTACAAACAAACATCCCTCCTTTTCAATACCTCAAGTATCAATACTTGAAGCGACTCAACATTTATATATCTGGTGTCAATTACATATTCCCAAGCACTTGTGAAGTGGTAATTGTAATATTGTAATCCTATGGTGTCTACATATAAGTAGTATTTACAATAGTATTAAATAAACAAAAATATATACATAAGTGTCCGTGCCAAAGTCTAAATGTAAAATTTTACCCTATCTGCCCATAACAATACTTTGCTTTGCCTCTCTTGGAAATCATTTATGTACGGCGCTAAATTTGGCCTATTTAGTTAAACCTAACAGTAATTATGGTATAATCAGTACATTGTAAAATTATTGCCTGCCAAAAAATATGGCAAATTTCGTTTTGGAAACAATATCAGATGCCATGATGCCCCATTTTAGTACATTAAACGTAAACCCGCGAAAAATAAATTGATTTGACCTTTTAATATCTTGCCCCAATATTTTACTACTCCTTAACAATAACACCTGCACTAACGATTATGTAAATGTTCTCCATTATTGTAAGAATAAATATCGTGTAACAGTGGAATAATTCAACTCAGTTTAATTTTCTCCGACAAAAATTGAAACCATCCGTTATTAATGGGCTTCCAAAGGAAAGTTGTCTGGCGACCATGATCAGCATGACGTAGAACTCCGCAAGACCATTCTGTAGCCTTTTAGTGATAAAAAACTTGTTTAAGTAAGGTGCCAGTTTTGCGACAAAAATAATTAACATTTCTAGAATGGAGTGATTTCAAAAGTCGGACCTATAAGAAAAATATTTTACTATATAATTTCAAGGAGATAGACTATAAGGGTGGCCCCAATCAAACTCATTATCATCTGCTTTAAAGCTATTTTTCTTTTTCCTGTCTTTTCATATTTCATTACGATTACGAGGTAAAGGGGGAGTGTGGGTTGCCTCCATTGTATCAAGGAGATAAACAATAAGGTGGTCCCAATAGAGCTAATTTTCAACTGCACAAAATCTATTTTCTCATTGTCGGATTGGGAAGAAGTTGTATAATTTTAGGTATTTACTATTTCGATTGCCTAAATATTACATTGAATTTACCACTACTTCAGTGTTAATTTGCCTAACCATACCTGAAATGATCCTTTACATGGTTGTATCAAGTGCCCTAGATCTGCGAGGACCTATGCCTGTTGCTGTATGTTTCTTAGCCCTGTGGGAGCCCTAATCCTAAAAATAGGATCATACCAGGGTTGCCAGATGCTAGCCAAGTGATTCGGCCAAAGAGATGTGAAAATTCGGCCCAAAATGAAATTTTTCTGCCAGAAACCAAAACCTCAATAGAAAAAGAGCTGTATTAAAAATAAAAAGTGTGAATTGTGTGCTTTTAGTGCCAGTAAACTGGTGTTTTTTTCTTTCTTTCTTTTTTTTACAGACAGTTTTGAGTAACAATTACATCACATTGATCCATTTGGAGACAAGATGGTCAATATTAAGAAAAAATACTTTAAGATGTTTGCAGTTCTAATGTTACTCATTTTGCTTAGTCAGATTAAACAGTTCAACTATAAATCAGTTTTAGGTGCATTATAGAATTTAGATGCTAATGCAAAGTTTAAGTTGCTCAAAATGAACCTTATGTTAAGATGTCAGACTTGTAAATGGTGTATGCCCCATATAAGTTGCGTTAGTAGTAGTAGTAGCAATATTTACTGTTATGTATACGTGCGACACGTATTCTGCGTGAAGAGAATTAATTATGTTTGGCACAAGGCTCCAAGCCAGTATTTGTAGTAATTTAATGTATTCTAGTTTTATTTTAAATTTGTATTGCCTGCAAATGGGGCCGGAGGCCAAAAAGATGCTTTTTCCATATTCAGTTATTAAGTAAAAATAACACTTTTTTAAGAAAATTCTTCAATTCGGCCTGATTTCGGCCCAACACCGGATTTTCGGCCAGTTGCAATTTTGGGCCTAATGATATCTGACGTTTGATATCACATTGCACATTGCACATTGCACATTGCAGCCAGTACACTAATGGTTTACTGGCACCAGAAAAACTACAATGTCGTAGTTTTTCTGCTGGCAAATATCTTTGCTAATGTTTGTATCAGAACTCTCCTTCAGTTTTTGTCTGAAGTCAAGTCGGTGAATAAACATAAGTCTAACAAGTATGACCTTCCTATTACCGCGGGACCGAACTCATTGCTAGGGCCGAATTATTCGGCCTTGCTCATTCGGCCTGACCTAAACATTTTGGGCCGAGAAATAGGCCATCTGGAAACCCTGGATCCTGGATCATAAATCTCCTTGGGATAAAAGTCTATTTTGTCCCCAATAAAAAGTACCTAATTTTGGCTGCACGTCCGACTGCTGCAATCAAGCCCCGGAAACCACAGTTATTTTATGTCACGATCAACGCTGCTTCACAAATGTACACAACGAGCAACTATGATCGGCGCATACGCTCTATTTCATTCATTAAAATTGGATTTTTTTTACTGTACTTACACATGGTACCGTTATTTCATTAAGTCATTGTGCTACAGATCGTTATTAAAAATAGACGACTATCTTCTATACCAAAATACTGTTCCTCCTCCTGTCTCCTCAGATGGCTCAAAATGTTCTCCTCGCTTTTTTAGCTGGCCTCTGTTGACAAAGTTCGGTCTCCTCGTCATCCTCCAGGCCAATGAGACCGCATTTCTTTGCCTCCTTTCTGAAGTAGCGTTCCAGTCGCATCCCGCACTGGTACTCTTCTGCGTCCTCTTTGTTGTACATGCGACAGTTTTTAAACACCTGGTGGATATCCTCGAGCACCTCCTGGTTGCAGCTGTACTTCATCCTGTTGAGGCTGCTGCGTATGGTGCCCAGGTCCATAGGCCGCTGTATGATCTTGTGGTAGTCTGGGGCGTCCGCCTTGGTGATGGGGCGGTCGAAGGGCCAGCCGTCCTTGTGCTTCATCATGGCGTTCAACAAATCCTCCAGCCCGGTGGGGTTGAACATGCCGAGGAGGTCGTCGTCGATCTGGTTCCGGCGCTTGCCACCGCGCTTCGGGCCTGCCGCCGCCATCCAATTGGAAGAAGATGCCGACGATGCGGAGCTGCTGCCGTTGACGGGTTCGGCGGCAGAAACCTCCAGGCTGCGCTTGGCCCGGCAGGCGCGCGTCGCTCGGTTCGAGGAGGAGCCAGAAGGCTGGTCGGATTCGCTACTATTTCCCGAGTGGATCTCGTGCTGAGTGACACGGGCGATCTTTTCATTCGCCTCTGTCGCGCAGCGTCGCTTTCCGAAGAGCTGTGAGATGATGGGCTTCTTCTTCTTCTTACCGGCGACAGACGAAGTTGTCGTCGGGGCATTGGCAGAAGAATGTTTCTTTTTGGCCTTGGCCTTGGCTTTGGTGAGGGGGATGTCGTCTTCGTCGTCAGCAGATACCTCAGAATCCTGGGGGAGGAAAAAGAAGAGTAATGAGCCTCATTGTAAATTCAAGCCGAAAGCCACTTACCTCGTTCTGGTCGTTGCCCTCGTCGTCCCCCTCCCCAAAGTCCTCCTCCTCCCCTTCCGTCGACTCCTCCTCCTCCGTTTCAGACTCCTCCTCAGCTGACGAAAACACACGCCTCGACTTCTTCTTTGGAGAGCGAACGCGCTCCTTGGGCTTGCACTCGATGCAGTACCAGTTGCCCTCGGGAACGGACTTCAGCTTAGGCTTCAGGCAGTACATATGGTGGCCACGGTCGCAGCCGTCGCAGAGAAGCATATTCTCAGGGTCATTCTTGCGACGGCAAATGCGACACTTGGCATTCAAAAGGGACCTAGGGATTAAAAATAACCGCATTAATATTGGCGATTAACATGAGGTCAGCCTATCCTACTTGGCCCAGATAATGGAGTTATCTAATGTGGTGAGGTGAATGTTCAACTGCGCGTAGCTTGTCGACTTCATAAGGGCCTCTTCCCAGCGTTCCAGAGGGGTCAGTAGCTTTTCGGTTGGCTTGTCTCCAGTTTCCCCCTGCTCTTCTTCCAGGGCCTCACGTTCCTAAGAGAAGAGAAAAGATGTATTGGGGATATATAAAATGTTTGGTAACATTGATTTTTCTACTGACCTTCTTCTTTTTCTCTTCCTCTTTCAGTCTCTTCTTCTTCTCTTTCTCATCTTCCCCTAACGGACTCTTGAGGTACTTGATGTCGAGCATTTGAGACACTTGCAGGATAGCGCACGCAAGATCGAAAACCCTGCGATTGAGTTTCTTCTCAGCGTTGGACCCAGTCGACTCTCTTTTCCTGGGAGGCCCTTCCTCCTCCTCCTCCTCCTCCTCCTCGGTCTCCATGGGTTCGGGGGACATTTCTCGGCTCCCTGTGGTGGACGCCAATCTTGACTCTATAGGGTTTTCCCCCACGGCCTTGCCTCCCCAACACAACGCCTCGCACTGTTTGTCATAGCCGCCAGCTTGAATGGCATCCTGCCAGGCCGACCGGTCACGCACTTTAAGGCTGCCCAGGGTACCGAAGAAGATCTTCTCCTCGAGTTCCATGACTTGATCCCGGAGTGTCAATTCGACCACGTGCGATATGCTCGTTTTTTCATCCTGTCGTCCGTCAGAGTTTGTTTTCTTGGCAAACTCTTCCGTATTATTGAGCAGTTCATCGTGACTGAACTTCTTGAGGTTCTTTGCAATGCGCTCCCTCTCGGCCAACAGCTTCTCCTTCAACTCCAGCTCTCGCTGGCCGCGAGGATTCAGAGTGTCGATGAGGTCCTCCACCTGCTCCATCGAGTTGAAGTAAGCCCAGCAGGTCTTGGGAAGAATAGTGGAGTGGACTGTGCAGGAGTCATTGTCGCCCATACAAGCTCCCCAGCATACTGAAGACGATGGCTTGCTCTCGGGCTCTTCCTTGATGGTTCCATTGACGGAGGAGGAGGAGGAGGTGGCGGCCGCGCCGGTGGATGACGTGGTGGCACCGGATACCTCGTCAGTCGTGAGTCCGGAAGAGGAAGAAAGCGAACCATTTTTGGTGCCAAGGATCTTTTGCTTCAGGGACGTGGAGGAAGAAGAAGGCTTCTTAGAGTACGGTCCTCCGGTCGCTAGTTTCTTTTTGTTCTCCTCTTGGTCATTCTCTTTGTCACTTGAAGCTTTCTCGTCGCCTGGAGACTTGAGCTGGCCGTTCATAATATCCCTCACTTTTTGCATCGCCGCGTCCTCGTCCAAGGGCCCGGAGGTGCTGCTAAACGGAGTCGGTGTGTCCAGGCAGGGTCCTACAAGATCATCATCATGCTCTACGAAGACCCCGGGTAAGGTCTCTAGGAGCCAGTAGCGACGGTAGGCACGGTCGCGGCCAAGTAAAACCATTCCAGCGTTGGCAGCCAGGTCGGACACTTGTCCTTGGATTTGCCTTTCAATGATGGACGCCTTGGACTTGCGATTCTCTTCTTCCTTCTGCCGTTCTCGCTCCTCGGCCTCTCGCTTGGACACAATTGCAAGACGCTGCCGCTCCGTCATGTGAGCTTCGACGGCTATCGGCTCCTCCGCCGTCTTCTCCTGGGACTTTAGGTCGTCCTCTTTCTTCTGCGCTCGCTCCTCCTTCCGCTTTTCCTTCTCGGCTTCCTCAATCTGGCGCTTCCTCTTGTTTTCGCTGATGACATGATTGCGGAGCTCCGACCGAGCTTCGTAGTACTCGTTATACTTGTCGTCGACTTCGTCTCGAACCGTTGCAAATGAGAGAATCTGGTGCATGAGACAGTTGAGGATCTTCATTTTATCGCCGATGCTCAGCTCGTACACTGTCCGAGAGTTGAGTGCTTCTATAATTTGGGGCTCCTCCATGCGGAAATGCAGACCAGGATCGTCGGAGAGGCGGTAACCTCCTCGCTGCTGGTAGAGCCACATGATGAGCTTCTCACTCCGAAACGCCCCTGCCGCCACAAGATGTAAACGCAAGATCTCCGTGAGACTCCACTGGTCCATATGCAGCTCACGGAGCTTCTGTCCTCCCTGCGTCTTCATTGGCCATTGTGCCATGACCGTGGCGGACTTGATCTGCCTGGCCACGTCCGCATCCTTGCCCAAGACGTTCTTGTCCAAATTCTCTGCGTTTGCCGTCAACTTGTCGACTTTCATCTCCTCGTCTTCTTCGTCCTGCAGGTCGAAAAGGGCGCCCAATAAAAAGCTGAGGATGTCATAAAGACTGCCTCCGATGGTATCTTGGTCGGTCACGGCGCTCTCCAAGCAAGAGAAGCTCACTCCTTGAGGAAACGAATCCTTGGTTTCAAGCAGGTCCTGGAAATCGTGAATAAACTCGAGTAGGGTGAGAAAGTCGCCGAACAACGGGTTTGGGATTTTGCAGTGAACCGGGGTGGGCCGCGGTAGCTCCTTGAGGTCATCGCAAAGTAGGTCATCCCTGGGCTTTTTCCACTCGTTGAGAACCTCCTTGAGCAGCTTGGCTTCTTCCTTCTTGCGTTCCTTCTCTTTGGCCTTCTCTTCCACTCTCTTCTGCCGTGCCTCCTCCGCGCGTCGGGCCATGTCCTCCTTGAACCGCTGGTTTTGTTCCCGAATACGCCTCATTTCGGCCTCGATCTCGGCTGCGGTCTGTTTCTTGGGCTTTGAAGAGGCTCCTCCTCCTCCTCCTGCCTTGTGCCCAGGAAGGGAAGATGTAGACTGACTCCTCTTGTCGCCCTTCATCCAACCGTCGAGGGTGCCCTGATTGCCGCCGCACTTGCCCATTCGCTGCTTGCCTTTCGAACTGCTGTCCTTCCCATCTTTGCTGGGCCGAGAAGAAGAGGACTTTTTCGAATCTGGCGAAGACTTCTTCTTACTCTTCGACGGGGAGCTGGAACTGAGGGAAGAGGAACCGAAGGCTCTTAGTCGCTTTGACTCTTCAAACTTGGGCTCGGCGCCAGCGAAGAAATCGCTAAACTGGAGGTTTTCGACCTTGTACTTGTCCAACGCAGCCTTCTTGACAGTGAAATTTCCGTCTCTACCGATTTCTACCACATTTTTAAGGAATAGAAGATTCTTCTCGCGTGTGTAAGTGCCCTTTTCGCGCTTGATGCAGTCGATCTTCACCGTGTAGACCTGAAATAGATTTATAGAAACGTTCATCCTCTAAAATTATTTAACATACTTTTTCACTTTGCAACGATCGGTAAAAATATGTTCATGTCATTCCCAGAGTAGGGATATTAATATTATATATATATATATATATATATATATATATATATATATATATATATATATATATATATATATATATATATATATACGTGTGTGTGCGCGTGTCAAGGGCCTATATAGAGGCCCTCGAGTAGGGTAGATATCTGCTCGTATTATTGTACCCCCTCGGCCCTCCCGAGTTCTACGATTGTACGTGCATTACTTATGTGCAAATAATACTGGTGATGGAATATATTTTGAATGTAACATAAATAATATTTGGGACCTAGGCATATATATGGAGCTGTACTCCCGCTTCTTTTTCTTTAAAAAAAAACTTTTTCTTTGCTACTTGGCGCTTAAATAGGCGTTTCAGTCTAGAATTTCTTATGTGCTTCTTCTGCTCCTCAGTTCCAAGTCTTAACTTCGGCATTCTGATGGAACTAGAGTTATTTTTAAAATCTAAAGTACTTTGGCTGGAACCCATAAAAGTTCAAAAGTATTTTAAACTCAAATAACTGACCTCGTCCTTCTCATGCTCCTCTGGCTCCACTTTGACAACCTGGTACGAGAAGAGATGATCGGGAGGGAAGAACTTCTTCTCCTTCTTGGCGTCGTCCTTCTTCTCCTCGGACTTGTTGTCACCCTGCTGCCGCTCTTTCCGCGCCTTCTCCTTCTCCTCCTCCTCCTCGTCCTCGGCCCGGTCCCGGTCAAGGGCCTCCTGGGTGGGCTGCAGCACGCGCACAATCTTGCAGTCGTGCCACTGGCCCTGCACGATTGCCTCCACCCACTCGCCAACAAAGTAGCGATTAAAGGCGAACACGTAAACGTCGTCAACCAGGTCCGTCAGGCGGCCGCGACGAGTCTGGAAGAGAACAAATACCATCATTAAGTATTACTTGAAGATGACCTTTCCTTGAACTGGGCGCTCTCAATAGTACAAAACTGGTACTTACAAAAAAGCGTCTAATGCCCTTGAGGAGTAACTCGAGTAATGATAAAAATGGGTCAAGAACAGGCGGGGCCGGTAAAACTATCTCTCCTTCTTTGCCCAGGACGGTTAGTACATTGTTAGTACATTGTTAGTACATTGTTAGTACATTGTTAGTACATTGTTAGTACATTGTTAGTACATTGTTTAGTACCTTGTTTGCGCACCACAAGAGCGCCCTCTTGAGCTGCTTTGGCAGCGTTCCCAGCCTCTTCTTTGCCCTCCTCTCCGCCTCCACGGCCTCGTCGAACGTGAGCCCGCTCTTGCCCGTGATGGCGCACGACCACACGAGCGAGTTGCAGAGGATGGTCCGCTCGAAGAAGGCGTCGTAGTTGTCAAACACCTCCAGAGTGGACTCGCAGAAGAACACCTCGGACGAGGGAGAGAGGTCGCGGGGCGGACGGGAGCGCACGAAAGGGCACTTCTTCAGGAGCGGCATCCTCGACCTCAAAAGGGTTGCAGCAAGACTCGAGATCTCAAGCGCCACCAAGACGGACCCCTAAGTCCTAAGAGCAGTCGGAGGAGACCCAGCTTTGCTCGGGAGGCGCCTCCAAAGGGTTGTTGACCAGTTTACCACCCAGTCCACACTGGCCTCTGCGAATCGTGATCCACTCTGGCACTATTTGGCTCTATTTGTCAGTTTCTGCCCTCTTTGCACTGTGCCAAGCCCCGCCTCGGGCAGTCTCAGACGGAAGAGTCAATCGGTCTTCTCCAGTTCCCTCGGTTCACGAGCGAGTCTGGCGCCACTTCTGCCTTCTGCACTTTTGCTGCTCTGCTGAATTCTGCTGAAGTGCAGGGCTGCCAGATGTTTTGAGCCAAATAAGGCCAATTGGATGTTCAAAAAAGGCCATTTGAGTTCAAATAAGGCCTCATAAAGGCCTCAAATTTCTCAATAAGGCCCCAGTTGGGGACCCATTTCTTAATTTTTGACCACTTTTTATGTCATTTTTAAACATTTCAAGGCATTTTACAAAAAGGATATTTTTTTCAGTTTTATAATGGAATTTTTCAGAGAGTGCCTTTGAGCAAACTTTGCAAAACCTTCTTACTTTGGCTCAAAAATGTTGCATTGCATTTAAAAATCAACATCCAAACTCAAAATATGCAAATGTGACACTAATATTTACAGCCCTTAAAATGATTACCACCTGATAATATTATAAATCTCATGCAATTAGCTTTTAGTCTCAAATAAGGCCAAAAAGGCCCCATTTTCTGTAATGAGGCCCTGAGGCCAGAGGGTCTGAAAAAGGCCAAATTTGCATTTTGGGGCCTCAAATTAGGCCATCTGGCAGCCCTGTCTTTCGACTGACAGTCACTGACTGTCAGCTGGCGAGAAGTCAAGAACGTGGGTCGGCCGTCGGCAGAAGAAAAGAAATACAACTGAATGACTAAACTTCTTTGCTTTTAAAATCAGTTCAGGGCTGCCAGAGGAAGAGCAATAAAGCACCGGAAATCCCATAAGGGCATGATTATACCTCCATGCCAATGAGCTTATATATTCAGTATATACCTTATAAGCTCTTTGGTCTAAAATTGGCTAGATACATACTTTGGTCCACGCATACGGGTAAAATAATCACTGAACTGTTACTACTCTACCGGGAGAGCGGAACATTGGTGTATCTCTGTTTGGAGGTTTGCATCGAATATTTCTAGCTCTCCCCCTCTCCTGCTCTCCCCCGCTCAGCTGGGCTAGCCAGGCAGGCTGAGCAGGGGGGAGAGCAGGAGAGGGGGAGAGCATGAAACATGCATGCAAACCTCGACCTAAAAAGTAGGTAATATCTTTTCTCTAGGCTCTGGGTAAGATTTTAATTATGGGGGGCCTATATTTAACTCAAAAGGAGTGACTTTTGCTTCAAAAGAAAAATTGTATTTCTTCTCATATTTATGCCACACATGTTTGAAAAATTAGTGTGAAAAATGTCCGCACTTATGTAGTAAGGTTTTTTGCTTATTTTTGGTCATTTTTCTATGTTTCATTGGATAAAAATATTATAAATGATTAGTTTTTGATCAAAATTTATTCCCTAATGCAACTTTTTGTGCCTAATTCGATGCAACTGTCAAATATTAGATTTTATTTAATTTGGTACCATATATAAGCCATTTTGTATGACTGACGAGACCCCTATATTTTCAATTTGGCCAATATTGTAAAAAATGACACTAACGTATTTTATGGATATGCCAAAATTTATTTTCTATGATAATGCATGTGATCACTATTATAATTTGAATGTATCCCTTCATTTTGACCTGTCTGGCCTAGCATCAGTATATACTAAGCATGTGCGGTATTCAAAATCCTTTAGTTGGTATTTTGTCGGTACGGTATTGCAAAATACCGACTATTAGTCGGTATTTTAAAGTTGGAAATGTTACTATGCTATGCAGAGTGTTTGTGTTTAGGTGCTCACATAGTTTCATGGATATTCTGCACCAGATGGAGACTTTCAAATCTAATGAGGGTCCTGGGGAGTCATTTTAAGAAAGCTTCACATTGAGAAGCATTGTTTCATATAATTTGCATTTTTTTTAAAGTGAATACTTGCAAGCTCAAAAATACCGAAACGTGATACCGATTAGTTTGAAAATACCGAAAGTTGGTACGGTATTGGAAAAATACCGACTAAAACCGCGGTATCGGTATATCGCACATGCTTAGTATATACACAAGGTTCAGAAAAAATGTATTGAAATTACAGTGACCAGATAAGACCATACATGCATTTTCTTGTTAAGTTGTAATCATGCACTGAGATGGTAGTGTACTATACTATACCACTATATTATGTCCATTGCAAGATTGATGGCCCTGTATAAGGGTGTTCTGATAAAAAAAAATTAAGTAAGAAATGTGTTTCCATGAGTTGATCTGGACCATAATAGGACAATTGGCAACTATATATCTCAAACTGTTTTGGCTGCAGGAGTCCTAATATGACAGTACATAAACAGTGAGCAAGAAAATTAGCCCTACCATTGGACATGGATTTCGGAAATATAGAGCTTACTCTTTCATGATTGAATTTAGAGAAAAAAACTGCTTAAAATAAGATGTTCCTAGAATATAATTCTGGTTCTTTTTTTGTTTTTCCGCATTTTACTAAAGTGTATGTAGTGAAAGTCTATAAGGGGTTATTCCAAAATGGTAAACGCTAGAGAGCTGCAATTTTTGTTTGGGGCATTTACAAAGGTGTGTATGCACCCATAAAATTAAAGAAAGAAATATTGAGAGGAACATTGTTTCTAGGAGATCAAGGGAGGAGAAATTCCGTATCTCGAGACCATATATATCTTTTTATATATATATGCTCGAGACTTTCTTGGTTACGGTAACTAAAACTACTTGGCACGAAAATACAGACAACTCAAGACAAAAACAAGAACAAAAGGACATCGCAGCGCTCAGTGCGGGAAAATACAAAAAACAGCGCTTGGCGCAAAATTATGAACAACCTCAAAGAGAACTCGTATAATGGGCTACAAATAATCAAAGTATACGTATATATAATCATTAATATATATAAAAGTATACGTATATATAATCATTAATATATATGCCTCTGGGCAGGAGTTCCCCCACCTCGCGGGTGTGTAAGAGGGACACTGTCCATAATAGAGGATAAGCCATAAGGCAAACTGGTAGATGAGCCCAAACCAAAAGGTTAGTACTCTGGAATAAACTCAAAGCGGTGAATTAACAGTAACAGCAATTAGGTCAGAGGCAATCCAGTAAGTTTATATATCAATATACAATAATATACAATATACTAATTATAGTACATTTAATTTTGATTGGGTAATGCCTCTTTTTTGGGCAGGAGAATAACACAAACTATGGATAAAAGAAGATTTTAAAGCACAAAGTATGGGCTCCCGGTCTGTGCGGGATTAAAAAGAATTGAGCTGTTGATTCCCTTGTAGTTTAAATTAGATTTCATTTTTCAATCTCCATCATACTTAATAATACTAACACTCGTAAATACACGGAGAGGCTAGTTTGTAATTCGGGTGTTATTATTGTTATTATTGTGTAAAAATAGAAATATGTACTGTAGTTCAAGTCAAACGAGTAGAATACTTGCAAGCGCTACATTCTTTTACCTAGCACCAACGGGTACTCGCTAACTCGCTGGCCTCTGAGCTGCTGCTATAAAGCCTACCTACCTGTCTGCACAGTTTAACACCTATCAAACAGCTTGTGAACTCCGCTTTTTTAGGTGTACTGTGCTTTAGAGGAACTTTTAAAAGAAATAATCACAACAACGAAAATTATTCAATACAAAATATGTTTCACGGCGGCCGTAAGGTAAGCATCTTATCATTTTTTTCCCTTGATATATCGATTTTGGATAAGATTGATATTTTCCGTATTCTTTACAAAATGGCAAAGGTTGCTTCAGTAAAAGAGGAGCCCCTTCACTACATGAAATATCTAGTTTGTATGTAAGGGGTAGTTACCTCCATGCACGTAGTTATAGATATTTAGTAAGGGGGACTAAAGGAAGGTTAAAATCCCAAGGTTCTCAAAAAAGATTTCGCTTTCCACGCCGGCTGACATGTCGACATGCAATAAAATATGGGGGAAATTGCTGAAAGTACTGCTGAAAGTATCTTAATAACAAAATAAGATATTTGCATTTGTATCATTTTAGGGGTCGGATCCGAGAGCTGCAACCAGTCGAGGAAAATTACAGACTCGAAGATCCCAGCTCAACATGGAAATAAACAAGGAGTTGATGCTCCGAACAGGAGCAGAAAACCTCTTCAAGTAAGCGATAATACACGACTTACACGTATATATTTGTGCCAGGAATGCTAGAAAAATAACGTGACTATCTACTGTGCCTGTGTTGTATCAACCCAATGAACAGGATCTACTTTTGTATCTTTTAGGGCAACAACTAACAAAAAGTTGAAGGAGACTGTAGCTCTGGAACTGAGCTTTGTGAACTCCCATTTGCAGTTATTAAAAGAACAGTTGGCGGAGCTTAATAGCAGTGTGGAATTGTATCAAAAGGAAGGAGATGGGTAAATTGAGTATTCAAATAGTAATAAGGATAGTACGTATATCCCTTTTGTGTCCTATAGCTTCTCCAAGAATATTCCAATGGTGCCATTAGGATTGAAAGAGACAAAAGAAATTGCCTTTCTGGAGCCTCTGAAAGACTTTATTCTTGAGCATTACTCCGAAGACGGGTCCAAGTACGAGAATTCCATCGCGGAATTTATGGATTTAAGACAAGCTACTCGCACTCCCACAAGGGATGAGAATGGGATTACTCTTCTTCTGGAATATTTCAACCAATTGTACTTTCTAGAAAGGAGGTTCTTTCCACCTGATAGAAGTCTTGGCATTTTCTTTGAATGGTAAGAGAAATTAATTAATTTTACAAGTTTGTTTTGTCCTGTTTGATCATATATATACGTGAGGAAAATGAGACAGATCAATTACTAGCAAAGTACCTCTTGGAGCAAGTACCCAGTATTAGATTATACATTGACTAACCAACATAATATTTTTCAAGACAGGGTTTGCACCTGTTGACTATATACGTACAGTACTTTTTCCAATTCAAAATTATTTATTTGGTGGAATATTACTTGAAGGTCCTTCATTCCAGCCGTGTTCAGTGGCAGTGGGAATCGAGGGCCCATTCTATAGTCGCCAGCTAGCTGCAGGAAAAACTCAGACTGAGGATCAGAAGAGAGGGAAGACTGAGGCACTTTAGGCAAACTGGTGGCAACTATGGCCAGTTTTTGGCCACCCATGCCACAGCTGAAATATTAGAACAACATGCTGAGTGAAAGGACCTTTAATTATAAGATTATTGCTTTAAATGCATTCAAATTGAAAGCTGGGTGCAATTCAAGGCTATGTTCATATAATCTGGGTGCAATTGCAGAAGACGTGCCACTCTCGATAAAATCAGAATTTATGAAGATAGTGTAAAACTAAGGTTATTTAAAAATCAGCTGAAAGAGCGCAGTTGACTATATAACTCACGCAAACTTTATTTTTACATTCTATAGGTACGACTCACTTACTGGTGTCCCCAGCTGCCAACGCACGGTAGCGTTTGAAAAAGCCTCAATTCTATTCAATACTGGTGCTCTTTATACTCAAATCGCCAGTCGACAGGATCGAACCTCACAGGAAGGCCTTGATCAATCTGTGGACAACTTTCTTCGAGCGGCAGGAACTTTCCAATATGTCTTGGAAAATTTCAGTAACGCTCCATCCATGGACCTGGGAACAAGCACCCTTGAAATGCTTGTTCACCTCATGTGTGCACAAGCTAGGGAGTGTCTATTTGAAAAGTCAGAGCTGACTCTGGAAGGAAAAAGCGGAGTAAAACCGAAGGAAACAGGCGAGAAGGACGCTGATCATCAATTAAATGCGTCAAGTGACATGGACGGGACATCGATAGAAGAATATTTGCAATTAGCACACGAGGCAGCGCACGTAGGTTAATTAGCGACGAACATGAAACACTTCGATCAAAGATGAAGTAATACTACTATATTCGGTATTAGGCAGAAGCGTTAGATCTCCTACACTAGTAATTTACAAATGCTAATGTCACATATTTGTATTTGCATCCATAGATTCTGATATTCATTAGATTGGAAACATTAGCAATATTTTTTTCACAAAATAGAAGCCACTTTGATTAACAAAATGGAGGAGACAAAATGGTTTTGTCCCTACATTGAAAGCAGCTGATACTCTGTGCAGAGAAACACCTCTGGTCTGTGGCTGCAGACACACACCGAAACTCCGGGATACAGGGAATAGGTATAGTAATGACGGAAAATTCGTGCGAAGATCACATAACCCAGTAAAAATGCGGAAATTTGAACATGGCTATATCTGCAACCTTTACTTTACAGCCAGCGCTGAGTAATGAAATTATAGCTATATTTAGGATTCTAAATGAATTATTAAACTTTAAACTTTTTAAAAATGCAATGTTGACAAAAACGAGGTGGGAGGAACTCCTTTGCGCAAAGTAACCCGAAAGAACAACAAGAAAAAAACCAGCGCTCTCCACCACACGCCAAATTGTGTAAGTAATCGACGTATGTGTCTGCTCAGCAGCCTAGCTTGCTGGTGAGTGGGTGGATGAGACTCAGCCTACCGTACTGGGCCCAGACACATACGGCCAAAGCTTCAAGAAACATCCACGTAGAGGGAGAGAGCTCAGTCACTTCTTGTTGTTCTTTTGTAACCCCTTTGTAACTTTTAATAATCGGACTCTGGTTTGCGCTCAGCTCGCCTCGAAATTCTCAGCTTTCCTCGCATCGCTGAGTCCCGCCTGTGCTTGCCCGTCCGCTTGCGATGCGAGCAGAGCTAAAAAGGGGGTTTCGAACCTAGCGGAGCTGAACTTCAAGGATCTTCAAGCCAGTGTCACTCCCAAGGATGTTTAAGTACATATAACTTAAACATCCTTGGTCACTCCTCTTAATAACAACAGAGAAACACCGAGAAGTAAGGCACGTGGCGCCTCTTGCGGCAAACAAAGAAACAATTGGACTTAAGTTTCCACTGACCTGATGCTCTTAAAGCTCAATGACTACAGAGAGAATGTTCAGCAATTGAGGCACTCAGCCAAGAAGAGAAGAGAGACAAAGAAACAACTGAGCCATCTTCTCCCCACTTGCTGAG
>LR140153.1:3725-19052 GCA_900659605.1 Tisbe holothuriae | reverse complement strand
AGCTGGTGCGATGAACCCGAAAAGGGTAGTGCCCTGAGAAGTACTCAGGGACGCATCCAGCGATAAAGTAAAAAAAAGGTATCTTAACCCCCATCTGACAACAGAAAACGCATGATTCCATTTTAAAACAAATAAAATCCGTTTAGTTCTCATCGTAACTTCACGCCTCATCTGTCTCACTCTTCGTTCCCCAATTGCCCTCCAAGCTTTCTTCCCGATTTTAAATTCAATAAAGTCCCTTTTTTCTCATGATCGCGCTTCTCTCTTTACGTCGAAGTCTGAGCAGAATGATAACGTGTGGGTCTTATAGGAGCACAAAATGGGTTGCAATCCTTGTGTGTCTAGAGAATGGGTTATATTTGGATGGTGAGATGTAGCCTTGAATTAAAACTGCATTTAAATGCAATAAACTTTTTCGTTCCTTCTGTTGCCTGATATGTGTACAGGGAATGTAGAAGTTAAAATTTAATGTAAAGTCACTTTAAGTTTGGAAATATTCAGTAAGCTTAACCCATTCTAAATCTATATTATAGATGATAAACACTCTTTCGGAGTATAAATGCCACAATAGTAACTTTCCATCCCTACATTGCACACATCTAAACATGGAAAAACATTCCCTCTTTCTCCCCAAGACTCGCTCCGGAAGTTTCATTATGCAAATTCCGCCCTTCGATGTCGTTCAATTTCAAGTTGGGAGAGACAGGAGAGAGAGAGAGAGAGAGAGAGAGACGCCATGATGTGAAAGAAGCAAGAATAGTCCTGTGTCGGGGGAGATAAAAAGATTCGGTAAATTGGAAAGCGAAGAGTGTACGACATTAGAGCCTATTATAGAGACAGCATCAGAAAGAGGAGTAGGTTGCAGGGATGCTGCCGTATACATTAAGACAGTACTCCGAAATGTAATTGTTTTAAAAAGAGTAATTTAGACTTTTAAATAGAACGGACTTCAGATCAACTAAGAATTAGAAACAAACTCGTGTAATGTTCAATAATGGTTTTAGCAACCCCTTCCATCCAATATCATAAGCCTCCATTTCCATTCACTCTCTTCTTCTTCTTCTTGCCATTGGCAATATGCAATACATTCGCTTATTGCACCTCATTTGTCTCGATTACAGCCGTCGAAAAAAAGGAGTAAACAAAACTAACAAGAGTTTGCAGCGATGTTTTGACATGTATTGCACAGTGGGATCATATCAAGCACAATTAATGATAAAATATACCTCCCGAGCTCCGTTACCACTGTGATTTGTGGTAGATCCAATTGTAAGTCGAAATTTAGCTTAATGCATATGACCCCACTGTGTCGACATGTATACAGTGGGATCATATAAAGCACAATTAATTGATGATAAATATACCATTGTTACCACTGTGTTGTGTTAGGTCCAGTTGTAAGTAGAAATTTAGCTAAATGCATATCATATGATGCCACTGTGCTAATGCTTCTCGATCAGCGTATTTTGCAAATGGAGTAGTTCCGAATATGGTAATGACACCAATTTGCAGAATAATACATGGATGAATTGCGATACTTCCTGCTCTGGGGTATAAGAAATAACAATTGGATGCTTATTGAGGCGCATTTTATTAGCTACAAAAAGGCAAACGTAGGGAATACAATGAAACATTCAATGCAATTGTCGGATTGTTTAATGCAAGCAAAACCCCAAACTGCAAACTGTGTACTTTTTCTTCCAGACTAAAAACAACGCCAGTCTGCTCTTTTCCTCTTTCTCAATCCCTGGCGGAATCATTAACCAGGGATTTTCGATACATCGGATGGCAAAAAAAGCTCATTTATTCTCTCACAGCGACCTCCTCTGATGTAAAAATGAGTCACTTTTGGGGGGCGTCACTGCTTTTAAAACGTCCTCCCCTATTGTTTAATGACTCTGAATAATGGAAGTCTAAATATATTGGCCAGATATGCAGATTGAGTTAATTAGATTAACTTTTAAAGTACAAGGAAGTGAGCTCTCAATGTTATTATGATTGGAAATATTTTGAGCTGCTACCTTTTGTTTGTATTTCCCCTTTTTTACGGTACGATACCCACATCAGAAATACCATGAAGATACGCATAGGTGGACTCATGAAGACTGCTGATACACCCAGCCAAACATATTTTTAAGAAGTAACTATTGGAACAATAAAGGAATTTAAAATCTTAGTTTTACATTAAGAAGGAATGGAAGAGAAAAGGACTTAGGGTTAAATACTAAACATTAATGAAGTGACCATGAGGTAGTTTGTAATTACAACTGATAGTGCAACTTTATGATTGGCTGTCCCCAATCATGGCATCCCGTGCACACCCATGCATAACGCCTTTCTCGTTCCACGCGGTCGACGAATAAATAAACACATCCAACCGAGGAGTGTTGTGTACATTTAACGAAGCTTCTCTCTCCTTCCTTCTTTTATATATTCTTATTATGATTATTCCTCCTCTTTTGCTTTCTCTCTCTCTCTCTTCCAATGGTGTTTGTTTGCGTCTGATAGCCGTAGAATGGTATTGGGGGATTTTCCGTTCGGAATAATCGTGGTTATATCGATGAGAACGGCGGTGTGAACGACTCTTTTTACCCGGATGTGCGTATGTTCAACTTTTTGTGACATAAGCAATGTTTACTTAAAGTTACAAAAGTTTTCCCACTAACAATCCAATATAGAGTACTTGTGACAGCTTTTAAAGTATCCCCTGGAGAACGATTTAATTGGTATTAAATTGGAACATTTTTACAGTAGCAATTGTGTTTTAAAAGTCATTCATTTTGTTCCACAAGTTCAAAAGACAATGAAAAAAAGAAACTTTTCGATCACAAAAGATTTCTCGACTTTGGTTCCGGGTCGGGAACTTTTTACGCAGAGTCAGAGAGATTTGGAAAGAAGGGCTGCCGGTGTACTTTAAATGTGTTTAATAAGACAAAAATGTGCATTATTCTATACTCAGGACTATATTAATCATTTTAAATGATATAGCTTGTAAAAAGTGTAAGAAGTGCTTGTGTCATTCGTATGCGTAAGATCGCTATTAATATAGCAATCCTTTCTTCTTAGTTCTAATGTGTATTATACACGTACTTTTTAAAGAATATCCAAGAGGGCAAAAGGACATTACCGTTAAAAAGTTTCGGGACATTTACAATGGGTTGTGCGGATTTTTAGCTCTCATTTTGAGAGCAGAGAATATGTATAACTTTCAAATTGGAGAGGAGAGGGGAAATTAAGAGTGAAAATGAACTTTCAAAGAAAATGAGGCAAAAATGAGGATGATTTCCAAGGAAATTTAGAGCTCTCCAACTTTTTCTCAAGAACAAGTAGAATTTAAGACCTTTCTTATGTTCAAATGTAGCACTGTGGTCTAGTAATGGGCACATTCCACTAAAACACCACTGTGCTCAAAAGTACAACTTAACGTACTAATATAACAAGTACGAAACTAACGTTAAAATGTACTTCCATTTCATTATTTGGATGTGAAACAAATTTTTCATCTTGCAGCTGCACTTCCTGAGAAATTACCCGTTTTCCGTCTTTTAAAGTTGTGTCTCTTTTCAAGGCAGCTGCTGTTATTAAATAAATAGTTGGGAGGGCTCTTTGAAGTTTTCACTTTAAAGGATATGTGCCATGTGTAGGGACTCAACAACTGTGAATGTATGCTTCTTATAGTACAGATAAAATACCACGAAGTAACTGATTGTAATAGAAACAACCCTTTGCTAAAATGTATGTCAGTTCCAGCCAAACAAAAGGCACAATAAGAAGACCACAATCTGGTCGGGTACGTGCGTTCTTTCTTAAGTCCATGCATCTTCGTCAACTTTACAAAAAGCCCGTGTGTGTCTTCTTCATCTATCTTACTTCCGGCCTTTTGTCGACTTTTCTCCTACCTTCCAGTCTCTTGAAGAAGACCATAATGTACGCCGGAGAAAATTCTCTTTGAAATTAAGGCCTCCCACAATTTTCAAGCTCAAGCCGCCGCCGTCTTGCGGGGAAGTTGTGAGAGAAGCCCAACCAGACAAAATTAACGAAAGTTACTGTTGTACAGTTTGGTTAATTAAAAGCACTGTCTGGCTGGGATAAGAATAACGAAGTGAATAAAGTTAGTTCCAGTCTTCTTTGCACGTTGTACGCCCGGTTGCAGGGTCGCCATATTTACTTTCATCCCTTACTACAGACTGTTTAAAAAGTGTCATCCCTGGTGTGTTTATAAAGCAGTCTGCGAAAAGGATGAAGCCAACTTTTAAGAGACAGCGAGAACAGAGACTTTCTTCCCTCCCCAAATAACAACTTGACTTTGGAGCCAGTTGCAAGTGGCAGATAGTGGCTCAATTTCGTGGGTCTAAAGTTTCCTGTTCGAATTTTAAAGTCTAAACGAAAATAATTCGTATTGACGTAAATGAAAGTGCATATTATGTGCACTATTAATTATAACGTCTGTCTTATGCTCGTCAATTATAACATGAGAAAACATTCTGTTGTTTGAAATAGGATAAAAGCGGCGCAAAACTTTTTGCTTCTTGCCTCAAATTTTTAGTGATAAATTAAAAACAACGAGTGAAATGCCAACTTTCGAGACGGGTCCATTCAGCTTACCTGAAATAAATAAAATGAGAAACATGTTATCAAATACATTTCAATATACAGTTTACGCGTGTCTTAATACAAGTTTGTTTAAACGTATTCCCTAAATAACAATCAAACATTGAAAACTCCTTCCTCAGACTGTTTACCGCTTTACTCTTTGGCAACTGCCAATTTAGTGCTCCTTATAATGTCGTAAATAACGCCGTAATTCGTACAAAAAACGGGGGCCTGCCATTATGATTACCCCACTGCACATAAGCTGCATAAACAGAGGATGATTAATTAGACGTGAAATCAAGCCGAGGGATAGAAACGAATATTTCAGGCATAATAAAGTGCGCCGTCAACCTTTTCTTTGTACATTTAGGACCCCACATATGAGTTAAAGGGGAAAAAGGGGACCCGCTCGGGATATATTATATGACGTGCAAAGGATCAATAAAGTCGGAGAAAGAGATTGTTTTCTGGACCTACTTTTGCCGTACAGTGGAGTCATATTATATTATTGTCAGAAACCACTGTCGAGACCATAGAGGTACAATATTATTGTACTTCAATGGTCGAGACCGGGAAAACGTTATTTAATGTGCAGTCATTCGGCTATTTTTCCTCCTTTTCAAGACGGATAATACAAGCTAGTAATTGATGTGTTTGCAACTGTTTTATTTGAGGACATTAGAACGCATGAATCAATGGAATTTGTATCCAAAGTAGGCCATAAAAATGGGCTTGGAGGATCTATAGCCATGAAAATGCTAGAGAGCTTAAAGAAAACAACGAAGAATTGTTACGGTAATGTATTTTAACTACATTTAATAGAACTTATTTAGGTATAAACAAGTTAGTAAATTGTTTTTATAACAATTTAAAGTTTAATAACACTTAAAATAATGTTACAAAGCTCTCAAAAGACCTCGTTTGACTGTTAAAAAGCTTTGAATACAAACCCCCACGTCGCATACAAGCCTTGAGGCGAAATCCGATAAGATTCTCTTACGACCTTCATAGGAATGTTTGCTCTACTTTTCTTCTTGCTCTCTTTATGTTGCTTGATCTGGCTTTCAAATGCGCTTTTTAAAGCATTAGCATTTCATTTCGAGCATTGTAAATCATGCTAGAGATCTGAGTATGATTAATAAGAAGCACAAACCAACTAAGGATATGTTTAACTATCATTTCAGCCGGCTGAAGGAGTAGGTTAAGCGGTAAGTATGTCATTTCCACTTTTAAATAATTATAATGAGTAAACAAGTACATTACAAGATCAAGAGGAATGTTCAAAACTTTTACATCCTATTTTTCACTCTTGCTTGTTACGTAGTCACACTTTGAATTTGCCCAACGGTGCTAAAAGGAGAGCAAAAAACTTTTTAGACCCTAAATTTATTGGGACATATTTCAGGTGAAATGGTCGAAATTATCTTTAAACTTGGTCCTACATGGCCTCTCTACACTTTTATACCGAAAAAGGTGTCTTGAAATGTTCTCCTTAAGCGCTTATAGGAGCTGGAAATAAGCAGCAATAAAAAGGGACCAAACATGTAGAGAGTAACGTCTTGTTTGTAGACATATAAATAATTGTACCCGCATTGATGCAACTTTTTGTCTGTGCAATTTATCAAAAACTTTTATACAGCATGTAATTTTAATCATGTTTAAAAGAACTGCCAGACGGTTCCGATTATAGCTTCTGTACTGCAGTGGATTAAAAATAAATAAATTGCCCGCCACTAAAATTACGCAACGTCGGAACGTGGCGGGAAAACTTTTCCATTTCTAAGCAGGCCCCTTGTGCAAAAATACACCCATGCATGCACGCATACACAACGTTTTTACGTTCTGGAAGCTTTTTATAAATATTTGCTACGCATATTCTTTATATATTTTTGGGCACTACCTTCTCAGGTTCATTGCAATAGCATGAAACAAGGGCAAGTCTTTAAGGGACTGCGCACCTTTTAGGAGAACGATTGAAAAATTCATCTGCCAAGGCCGGGAATCGACTCCCGATCCCCTTCCATATAAGTTTCGCGTGTTAACCATTCCACCAGAAGCTTGTGCTCTTCTGGAAGCTTATTCTCGGTATCTTAAATCTAATTTCCTGCTATGCAGTAAGGTGGTTGTTGCCGTTTTTGCCGGGGCTCTTTTTTCAATACTAACGTGGGTAAAATAATTTTTGGTGGTGCGGAAATAGTGCTACATATTTTAGCCACAAATGGGAAGTATGCCTTAGTACGAGAATTAACTGTACTTTCTACTGAGAAAATAAGAACAATAAAATTATGCTTGTAAATTACTGTAGTATATAAATATTAAATGTATAACAGTGTTCTAAATAATTTGCATATTATTTTCAACTAAACTTTTTTGCACTTTCCCCCAGGACATAACTTGCCACATAAGCCTTATATTCTTCCCCCCACCCATTACTCCCAAAGGACTCGTAAAATATTAGCTCCAAAATACGCAAAACTGTTCTTCTTTGCAAGTACAACACAATGCTTAATTTTTATCTCATCTGCCCCAAGTGGGAGAATATTTGCCCCTCATTTTACATGCGCATATAGATATTAGTTTTTGCGCTCTAGGATCGTAAAATGTGGTAAAAGAGGGAAGTAACTGTCACAGTGGCTCCATTGTGGAAACAATCATAACATAAAAGTTCCTAGTAAAGGCTATATTTGCCGCAAAACTACTGTAACCACTAAAGATTGGAATTAAGTTGGCCATAAATGCCCCGGAATTGGGTAAAGGGAGAAGAATCTAATACCACAGAAAATTGGAATCAAGTTTTGTTGCTGAAAATGCGCTATGCAAAAGTTTTCTTCCCCTCTCTTCTGAGCTTGGAAAATGAGATCCTTATTTTAAAAGGGAGCTTTAAACCCTTAAGAGGAAAGGAGGAAAAGAAGGGCATCTTGGAGTTGGAAGAAAACTTTTTTGTGTTCATTTTAAGCCCTTGAAGGTCAAAAGTGCATTTTGGGTAGTCCCCTGAAAGTAAGAACTATTTCTCAAAAGTCCTTTTTGTGTTTAACGTTTATTACAAGTTGGAACTGGCGCAATAAAACATCACAATAAGATATTTTCTTCATAGAATGCAACATTGTAAATTTAAAGCCTTATACCAACACAAATATGGCATTAAAACCTCCTTCCCAATTACGGATGCACTTCCAGGTTTCTAAATCAATATCTGCTGGTTTTATTGCAAAATGTGACAGCCAAGAGCACTGAATTACCCTTTGACTAGACGATATTATCCATATGCGGTCTGTAGCTGCAGATAAATGGCATTGTTTATGTCGTGTGGTCCGAGCCTAAAGAAGTAAAAGGCCCCCAGAAAATAAAGGCAAAAACAAACAAGACTATTTCCCTTGAGAAGAAGATGAACCAACTTTATCCAAAGCTGCTGCAGCTGGAAGTAAAGAAAAGGGTAAACAGATCTTGCAAGGTTGCAATGAAATATGTGAAAATGTAGATGGGCACTTAAAAGAACAGTTAAATATATTAAATATTTGCGCCTAGTGTGTATTAGTCAATGTTTGAGCTAGTAGAATGCGACTTTTAATGTGATCTACTGTATTGCAATAATTCATTGGAGTTCAAAAGAGCCTCCAGAGAGGTCAAAACAGTATATAATCCGGTTACAGTGCCTGCAAAACGTAATTGATATTGGGAGAGAAATAACATACGCGAAAATTATTTTATCGAATAAATGCAATGTTTCGCGAAACTCGCCTAGATTGGTTTTCAGGAAATAATAAATTCCATCTCTAAACAGGCTTTAGGGACGAGAGAAAAGAGGCATTTTCAATGGAGGTGAAGCAACAACAGGATCGTAAAATCGGCTAGAAGTGTGGAAACCAATGGCAGAAACAATTCCATGGAGAAACAAGTGTTTAGGATAGGCAGTAATTTTACAAAACCTTTACCTATTATTTATATATGAGCAATATAATTATATTAAGTTTGTCATTCTGCATATAGTGCATATATCCTTTATAATATGTTAAATTATTAAGCGTAGAAAATATCCCATTGGGAGACCCTCTCTATTCATGGGCAGAGGCGGAGTTTTTCAGAGAGGAATTTACGACATGTATTGTCCGAGCTACGAGTCAAAAGAACATTGATTTTGAGCTCGGGGGAAAATATTGTTCGGGATGCATATCTGATTGGCAACGATTTTAACCTCAAATATTGGAATATTTAAGGCATTATTTGCATCAGGTCAGGTCAAATTTGTTTACAGATAGTTAACGTTAAAATTCCAATAACTGACCCCTTTCGCTGCTTGTTTATCATATTTTAACTAGGACACTGATCGAGTAATAAAGATAGGCGAGTGCACACTAGGACATTTAAGATATGAATCAGTAATTTGTAAACTTCTAAGAGCTAATGACACATTCGGTTAGACGTCACAAAATCAAATTTCGCGAATATGTAAACCCGTCTAGCGAAATATTGCGTGTTCATGATACTAAATGCTGAGATTTTTTTGCCATTTACGTCAGTTCTTATATGAATATTTCAAAAGAACGCTCTATTTTTTCGGACATTTATGTGAGAAAAGTGTATACGAAAGTAGTAATTTGCGTGTAAACGATTAAAAAGGGTTGATCTGTGTCTTGTTTTTCATTAAGTCCCTCTTTTTATTGCACGTACAGGGTGGCACAGTAAAGAGTACAATCCAACAATACTATTGTTGGTTCTCATTCTCATGTCAGTGTTTGTGTTAATTAACCATCTAAACCGTTGTAAATATTATTTGAGAGTTATTAAAAATACCTTTGAGCACTCCGTATTCGCCTTTTTGCTTCCAATTGATTTTCAAAGTAATAAATGAATAATTCAGAACAAGACAACAAAAATGTTGAGATCATACCTTAACTTTGTCAAAATGTCAGTTAAAATAAGAGATATTGCTATAAAAGTTAAAATTGTAGTGTCGAGATTTCCCTCCTGTATAATTATTGTCACCGACCGTGAAGTTGAATAAGCACTTGCAAAATGACAATAAATTAATCATTTTGACACGAGTACATGTGCACTCTATACAGCTATAATCCTATGCAAAATGTATAACACAAGCAATACTGCATCACTTAATGGACTTTGTAGCTTTGCTCATTCATGACGAAGGCTCATTAGTAGTGCAAGGCCCAGCTCAAGGGCAATATGTAAACATTAGTCCCACATAAGAAGAATATTCGAAGTGTACAAACAGCTACTTAACTTCATATTGTAAAAATTGCTAATAACTACTTCTTATATGTTCACAAACATGTCCGTTTAAAGTTTCTCTTCCAGAGCAGACCATATTTCACGACTCTGGAATATGGAGTTTAGCTCTATCCAGTGTTTGCTTAGCATATAAGCACCAGAAATAGATTTCGCGCAGCACGCTTTTGCAGCTAACTCTCAGCAGCCGGCCGCAAATACAGCCATTAAATCTGGCAGGCCTGTGCATTATATCACTAAAGGGTTGCCATATTGACATGGGCTTATACTGTCTTTATAGCATACTGTCAACCCTGTGAAAGGCCTTTTCAAAATAAATATTCCATCTCTTAAAGATATCTAAACCGACACGGAAGCCAAACAAAATATTTATCCAGGAGAGTGAGAAATCTTTTCAAGGCACGAATTCCGAGATACAAGCCCAACACTCGGCATAATAAAGGGTTCATTACAACCATCATCAATTACAGAGAGGTAGATTATAACAACTGGCTTAATTGTCTTTTAGAGTTGGCATGACAATGAAGTTTATGTTGTTTGATGCATTTTGAATGAGTAATTAGCAGGGACTTGTTTTGCATCGAGAGTAATGTCGGCCATAATCAGACCATCTCAAAGCACCCTTCTCTTCTCCCTGCCAAATTATGCACACCCTACTCTAATTCTGCTTCTTTTTAGGTGACTGTTACACAGTCTTTAATAACCTTTTATTCTAATTAAATAACATTTTATTTAAAATATTTGCTTTAGCTTTAATATTATTATATACTATTATTAATTAAAACGAAGACATAGACATTAGTTTATGACAATATTAATGGTTCACCCTGTCCCAGTTAAACTCCCAGGGGACCTTGCACGTGGATTTCCTTCCAAGCATTTCTGCCATTAGTGGAAGAGTAGAAGAAAGAAAGAAGGGACACAAGATGTCGTAAATTGAGGCAAATAAAGGGGTGTAGATTTAAAGCTCCAAAAATTGAGAGCAGGAGGGATATTGTACTTAAAGTAGGGCAAACACAATGCACAAAAAGAGACCAATTCCTCCATGTTATCTTACGTTTTTTGTACGTCTATTTTACCTCGTTAGTTTTCTCGATACGAAATGAGAAAGAAGGGGGAAAACACCATTTTGATTACTCCCCAAAGACACCCAGCAGAGAGTCACTTTTTTCTTGTACTACTCTTTCTTTGTATTCCAACTCTGGCAAACATACAATGGAAGTCTCATTTGCTTTCCCTCTTATTTTTCTATTAATGATTCTGCTGTTGTTGTGCCGCCATCATAATGAGTTGACACTACCAGCAGAAGGAAGGAAATGTACTAACAAGCAAGGGTGAAATAACAACAACAAAACGTGTCATGTATTTGGGACAAGAAAAGTGGCTTGAACTAATGGCGTGTATAAGAAGGTTTTAAGCGGATTCAAAGATTCATTTGCTTCTGCAGCACATGTAAAAGTTGCCGCTATGCAATATAATATTGTGCAGGAATCGGATGCTCTTGAACTTTTCAATATTTTGACATCTCGGTATCTGAAATGCAATGTGTTGGCAATAAAATATGTTCTGTGTACTGCAATATTATAGAAAATTATGTTGCAATAATTTGATATTTAGTTTAGTGCAATTTTAATACACATCACACTGCATATTTAATATGATACACACCAGTGTAAATAAAGCTGGCACTAAGCAACTTTTCTACATCTAATCTCAAATGCAATTAATATGCCAAATTGCCAATACAATATGTACTGCAACATTATAGAAAGTACATATTAACACTTGCAATTCCAATTTATCACACGGCCTATTTAGCAAGAGTAAATAAAATTGCCACTAAGCAATTTTTGTACATCTTGATATCTGATGCATATGTCAAAAGGAAAACCTTGAAAAACTAAGCACTAACTATTGCATAGTAAAATAACTAAGTGCATCTCAAACTAATATACAACTTAAGTACTTAAGTGCAATAATATTTAAACTTTCAAATTTCAATAACATAACAATGTTCCCATTAAACACCGAGATACTCTCTTGATTGGCTGACAAATTACACCCGACAGACAGACATTGATGTGATCACAATTGACTGTACATCCACACTGACACTCACACGTACTGCATGACTGGCAGCTGAGTCCAACACTCTGTCTACACACAGCTCGCGTGTTACATCCAATTCCACAAAATTAGACAGGGGCCCCTGCTGTGGAGTAGACTAAATACTACAATAACAGGGTTGTCAGTTTTATAAAATAATATTTAAAATGGGTTTGATTATGTCAATATGCAGAGTTCCTTCTTTGAATGGAAAGGGTTATTTGCAAGGAATTTGGAGTTATAAATCTTGTAATGTTCGTTTGAGTAATGTCAACCCTATTTATCTTGCTGATCACCATGAATCTAACCACTGACAAATTTAAACTTCTTTCTACTTCCCTTGCATAACGAGATGGAAGAAAACACGTTCATTATTTATTGCTTTTAAAGGGTTGAAAATACACAGAGCAGAGATCGATAAAATCGAAGTCAAATTCAATTGACTTTTTCCGCTATTTGGGAGAATTCCTCTCATTGTGTAACAACGAATTCTAAATAGAATATTGCGTGCGGGAAAATATATTCGCGGGGGGAAAACATTTTGGAGCGACAATTTGGCAGTTTTGGAGTTGCTGATAGAAAAAAGTTTTAGCAAACACTTTAGGCCAAGAAAGATATGGCGAGATGGGACTGATAATGCAAAAAAGGTCATGCTGCAAGTCGAAAACGCTTAAGAGGTCAGTTTATGTTATATAAATAAAATAAAAGACTAACCTTGATCCACTTTAAGTCGTTTAAACAGTTGTTTTGCAGTTAAACTTAAGATTTTCTTGTATAATGGTCAAAAGATCTAAAGAGTTCTTTGGACTGTGAACATGGGAGCAATATCAAAACTACCTTTTCCCGCCTTCTCAAAGTAAAACCTCCTCCGAGCGAAGAAGCCTCCGAGTAAGGAAGAGCCCCTTCGGAGGTGTGAAGTCTGGTCACGTAGGAGTCGGAGGAGAATGAGAAGTCAAAAAGTAAGAGAAAAAGCTTTCCAGAGAAAAAGCAAAAAAGATAGCGATGCTATTGCAATGCAGAGTATTAACGCCAGGTTAGAAGAATTAAGCTCAATTTAACAACAAAATGGCATCCCTGATAAGTGTGTTATGTATTATTATTATATATCCCACAGCAGTGTGTGTGCCCCTCGGCCTTCTTAGGTATTTTCTCCCCTTGCGACTGGTCAAGTTTCCTTAAAAGCAGACTTCCTTTGACCTCATGTGTGCGTGCGTAATGTTACAATTACACACACAGCCTCTCTTTTTGCGTGTTGGGGCATGCATTATTTAGGCCTTGGGGATGATGTGCTAATAACGGATTCAGACACTGCCATAATATGATTACTTATTAACACCAAAGACTTCCACACGTGTCATAAGAGGTCATTGGCTCCATCTTTTGAGACTGAGAAAATGACTTTTTCATCATCATTGTCTTGCCATTGTCTCCTATAAAGGGGAAACGTATCCCCGTTTATATCCGCTTATAAATGCTTTTGAAAGGAGTTGGGGGAGAAGAAAAGGGGATCTAATAATAAATGGAGCCAATAATGCTCTGCGAACGACCTGCCATCTATTTTACTCATTGCACACACAGAGATAAAGACCCTTTTTACCCAGCCGTGTATAATAGCGTGACTTATGCAATCTCGAACGCTTAATCTGACGAAATTCATTCTGACGTCTTCTTTATTGCACCCTAGACGGGGAAGCAGGGTTGCCAGTTTGGCTCATTTCAACTCTATACTAAGAGCAATTTTGATCCATTTTTCGTACAAAATGGCAACCCTGAAACCACCTCCGAGCAATCTCCTGATTTATGGCATCGGATGTGATATTCTGATGAAGAAGAGATTTTGCTACATTTCGGCTTTTAACGGATTTCTGCAACTTTAATACGTTCTGAAAGCCGCCTTACGAATGTCTTAATGCAGACATGATGGCTGTTGTTGTTGTTGAGAGTAAAACTGTGGCAGGTGCCGTCACCGCCGCGCCCCAATCTCATGGGAATGCCATATGGGGTCGGCTGCTGAGTACATGCACAGTGGCATCATATCAGAAAATAATATAATTATTTAACTTTAATTAATAATAATAGTAGTGACCCAGTCAACTCAAAATAATACTTAGCAAATTTAATTAGGCTAGTAATAAAAACCACTGTGCAAGCGTCTCGTGTATTTTCGCCTCGTGTCCTGCTTCTGATTTATACGAAAGGGTGGTTCACGAATGTAGACGTTTTATCACTGTGGATACAAGAGAGTCTAAGGGAGAGAGAGAGGAAAGGTCGAGACCGAAAATGAAACTATAAATTGCTGTCTGAGATTCGGTTGTATGATTCTTCTTCCCCTTCTCTCTCATGTGCTGTGGTTTGAAAGGAGGACTAATTTGGGAAGAAGGGCTTTCTGATGGAGACGTGATTTCATTATACAGGGTTGCAATGGTAGAAATCTGGTACTTCTGTATTTATATTAAAGGCAAGAAAGTACAATATTAATGTAAGAGATGTACTTTGTACGCGAAACAAAAGATTAAGATAACTTTTGAAAGATGCTTTAAATCAAATAATGAACTTTCGCATTCGGCATAATGTGACAATAACTTTAAATTAAATAATGAAATTGCGCATAATGTGACATTAAAATTATTCCTTGGTATCCCTAACTGTTCTGGCATTGTAATCTCCAAAATATGGTACGCCAAGCCCATTGGACCATTGAAGTGCTAATATATCCCTATAAGAGCGTGAAAAAATAAAAACACATTTTTGCCATTAATATGTCATCAGCTGCTACTGCAAACAACAAATATGAGAACCGACCATGAAAGAAATAATGGTTATAAAAAGGGTAGATTAACAAAGAATATTAAAATGTTATACAGTGGATAACAATACTTAATAAACTGGACTCCAGCAAATACAAGATGGAGAGCAAGCAAAAACATTGTACTTAAAGATATACTTTGTTATTTTTCCTAATATTGACTTATAAAGTGCATATGAAACCATATAACACACCACGCACACAATAAAGACCTTCAATCGCTGCGATGGTTATCGGGTTCAAATATTTTTGTCGCTGCCTCATTTTGATTTACATATAAAAAGTTTTACGGGAGGAGCTTTTTTGCTGGTGCGTGGGTCATTTGCACGCAATATTTGTACGGTTAAAGGTTTGATATGTATTTAAAAAAAGTACACATTTCTTACTAGCAGAAAATAAGTCGAATAAATGACATAAATTCAAAAATTGGCTACACAATCCAAGACAGCACTTAATTTAGAAACTTCGATGCTTTTACCCATTTCCTACCAAAATAACCTCACTTCATGGCTTAATTTAAAGTTAAAAAAAGAAGCTCCTTTAGGTGACGGAACACGGCTCACCCAAAAGTAGAAAAG
>LR140152.1:0-12453 GCA_900659605.1 Tisbe holothuriae | reverse complement strand
TTGACCTCCCCGTGACCGAGGGCATCACCATGGAGGCGTCCCCGTCGTCCCTGCCCAGCCCGGGGATCGTCGGCACCACGCCCGCATCGTCACTGCCCCTGCTGGAGCTCAAACCCTTCACCGCCAACCTCAACGTGCTGACCGATGTCCACGCCAAGGACGAGAGCAAGCTCAAGGCCGCCCAGGAGGTGTCCGACCACCTGGACCAGCTGGTGGCCTCGCCCCTGCTGTACCCGCAGTTCCTCCAGCACGCCATCAGCGTGTTCCTGCGCGTGCTCAGCGACGGCCGCGCCCACTTCATCGCCGAGTACAACGTGCAGGGATTGCGGAAGCTGCTGCTCGAGATGATCCAGCGCCTGCCAGCAAACAAGCACCTGGAGCCGCACTCGGGCCAGATCCTCAAGCTCTGCTTCAAGCTGCTCGAGTACGAGAACGAGGAGAACGTCCTCGTCTGCCTGCGCATCATCATCGAGCTGCACAAGCAGTTCCGTCCGCCGCACTCCGCCGAGATCACGCAGTTCCTACAGTTTGTCAAGAGCATCTACAAGGAGCTGCCAAACCACCTGCATAAGATCTTCGTGCCGAGGCCGCCGATCCGGATCAAGGATCTCAGTGATCCGGACTTCAACCTGGAAGCCATCCTGGGGGAGACGTTCACCATGACCACCATTCAGACTGAGAAAAAGGGACCCGACGGACAGTCCAACGTCACTTACAATCTCATTCCGAAGGCGGTCCTCTCTCTAAAGGTGAGCTACTTGTAACCTCTTGAAACGTATTTTCTAACATTTTATTCCGTACAGGTGCTTCAAGAGCTTCCCATCATCGTGGTCCTCATGTACCAACTCTACAAACAGTTTGTTCATCAGGAGGTCGCCGAGTTCATCCCGCTCATCATGAACACCATCATCCTACAGCCATCGGAGGCCCAGCGGAACCACAAGGACTTCAACAAGGAGGTCTTTGTCGATTTCATGGGCGCGCAGATCAAGACGCTCTCATTCCTCGCTTACATCATCCGCATCTACCAGGAGGTCGTGAGCACGCACAGCTCGCTCATGGTTAAGGGGATGCTCAGCCTGCTCACAGTCTGTCCGCACGAGGTGGCGCATCTGAGAAAGGAGCTGCTCATCGCCGCCAGGCACATCCTCGCCACGGAGCTCCGAATCAAGTTTGTCGCGTCAATGGAAAAGCTCTTTGACGAAAACATCCTCCTGGGCAAGGGCTGGACCACGCACGAGTCCTTGCGGCCGTTGGCGTACTCCACGTTGGCGGACTTGGTGCACCACGTGCGGTCCCACTTGCAGCACGCCGATCTGCAGAGGGCGGTCCAGCTCTTCTCCCGCAATGTCCATGACGACACCCTGCCCACCAGCATACAGACCATGTCCTGCAAGCTGCTGCTCAACCTGGTGGAGTGCATCCGCCAGTGCTCAGACCGCGAGCAGGTCAATGGCAGGGATCTGCTCATGCGCATGATGGAGGTCTTTGTGCTCAAGTTTGAGACGGTCTCCAAAAATCAGCTGGCGATCCTCATGGCAAAGTACAAGCCGCCGCCCCCACCTCCGATCCAGCAACCAGTGCAGACCGTGGGAGGCGTGCCAGCTTCCGTTGTGGGCGTGGTTAACGCATCCCTCCAGCTGCAGGGTCCCACATCTGGTCCCACCACACCAGCAGGCGGGCGTGGAACTCCTGCAGAGGTTAAGCTGTCGTTCCAACCGTCGACCCCGTCGTCTGACAGCAGCACAAAGGCGGGGTCGACTCCCAGCACGTCAGAAGATGTCAAACCGACGCTGTCCCCTCAAGAGAAGGCAGCAGAGGAGGAGGCAGCCGCTGCGGCGGCGGCCAAGAAGTCGAAATTCGGATTTCCTCCTTCTCAATCCTTGGCCTACACTGTCCCCGACTGCCGTGGCCTGGTGAAGACCTTGGTTTGTGGGGTGAAGACCATCACCTGGGGCTGCACCGCGGTCAAGAGCGAGAGCCAGCCGGCCAATCAGAGCAAGCAATTCCAGTCCAAGGAGACGCTCGTGTACATTCGTCTCGTTCGTTGGGCCATGGAGGCGCTTGACATCTACACGCTGAACACAACCGCGCCCGGCCAAGGCGCTCTAGGCGGTGGGGCGCGGTCACCGCAGATGCAGCACACAAACGTCTTGAGGACCAAGGAAGAAAAGGAGGTGCTCGAGCATTTCGCTGGCGTATTCGCTCTGCTCAACCCGCAGACATTCAAGGAGGTCTTCTCGCAAACCATTGACTACGTGGTCGAGCGCATCTTCAAGAACTACGCGCTGCAGATCATGGCAAACTCGTTCCTGGCCAACAACGTCACCTCGCCCATCTTTGCGACCATTCTCGTGGAGTATCTGCTCGATCGGATGCATGAGATGGGCAGCAACATGGAGCGGTCCAGCCTCTACCTCAAGTTATTCAAAATGGTCTTTGGCAGCGTGTCTCTCTTTGTGGCTGAGAACGAACAGATGCTGAAGCCGTATCTCCACGCTATCGTGAACAAATCCATGGATCTGGCCAAGAGCGCCAAGGAGCCGTACAACTACTTCCTGCTCTTACGCGCACTCTTCCGCTCTATTGGCGGCGGCACCCACGACCTGCTCTATCAAGAGTTCCTGCCCCTGCTACCCAATCTGCTTCAAGGCCTCAACAGCCTCCAATCCGGCCTGCACAAGCAGCACATGAAGGACCTGTTTGTGGAGCTCTGCCTGACGGTGCCGGTACGGTTGAGTTCTCTGCTGCCCTACCTGCCAATGCTGATGGACCCACTCGTATCGGCGCTCAACGGCTCACAGACGCTCGTCAGTCAGGGTCTGCGCACGCTAGAGCTGTGCGTGGACAACCTACAGCCAGATTTCTTGTACGAGCACATCCAACCGGTCCGGGCAGAGCTGATGCAAGCGTTGTGGCGCACGCTGCGGAACCCGGCGGACAATATTGCTCATGTTGCCTTCCGAGTTCTGGGCAAGTTTGGAGGGGGCAATCGGAAGATGATGATCGAACCTCAAGCGCTAGAATACGTGGACACGGAGAATCAGGGTCCCTGCATCACCATTTTGTTCAACGAGCACAAGCAGAGCATTGCACTGCCTGCCAAGAAGGTCATTGAGACTGCATTCAACGCTCTCAAGTCGTCCAACACCGAGCCAGGATTCTACCGTAAGCAGTGCTGGGAGGTGATCAAGTGCTACCTCGTGGCGTCGCTCCAGGCCGACGATGAAAAGGCGACAATGCTCAAACTGCTCTCTCACCCGAGTTTCCGTGAAACGGAAATCAAGCCCATTACGGGTCCCAACTACAAATGCGCGGACAAGCAAGCACGTCAAGTCCACCAGATGGCGCTCACAGGAATGTTCGTGGCCGCGGCGATCAAGGAGCTGCGGCAGTCGGTGCTTCCAACAATGGTGGCTCTGGTCCGGCATTACACCATGGTGGCCATCGCCCAGCAGGCTGGCCCGTTCCCACTGTCCGGCAAGCAGAACAAGATGAGCGGCATGGACCCGCTGGTTCTCATCGACTCGCTGGCCGTCATCATGGGCCACGAGGAGAAGGAGCTGTGCAAGCCTGGACACCTGGCCATGGTGCTGATCTTGGACACTGCGACCAACATCCTCGGTAGCAAGGAACGCGCTTGCAGACTCCCCCTCATGGAGTACCTGGCTGAGAAGATGTGTAACCTGTGTTACGAACGAGCTTGGTACGCCAAACTCGGCGGCTGCATCGCCATCAAGTTCCTGTTTGAGCGGATGGACCTCCGGTGGGTGTTCCTCCTCCAGTTCCACTTCCTCAAGGCGCTGCTCTTCATCATGATGGACCTGACCGGGGAGGTCTCGTCGGGAGCGGTGGACATGGCGAAGTCGAACCTGGAGAAGATGCTCACCCTGTGCGCCACGCACGTGCCCATGCCGGACCAGCCGACCGAAGAGGACAAGGCCAAGGTTGAGGAGCTCAGGTCGATCCAGGAGAAGTCTCTTCGTGAGGTGATCCATGAGCTTGTGCGCCAGGTGACGAGTCCGAACACGTTCGTCCGCGAGCAGGCCATGGCCTCGCTTGAGCTGCTCGGCCGGATCCAGGGTCGAAGTGTGACTGACGTGATGGCGCCGCACAAGGACGTGCTGCAAGACATGATCCCGCCCAAGAAGCATCTGCTGAGGCACCAGCCAGTCAATGCTCAAATCGGGCTGATGGACGGGAACACTTTCTGTACCACACTCGAGCCGAGGCTATTTACAATAGATCGTAAGTAAAAATGTCATATAATTCCGTTACTAGTTTAACCAACTACTTCTTTATAACTATGTAAAGAAGACTTTTCATAGGATAAAATTAATGATTTTCTCTTTCTTTTCAGTCAAAGTGATGGAACACAAGGTATTCTTCACCGAGCTTCTCTCCCTCTGCGAGACCGACGATAACGCCCTCCAGAAACTTCCCTGCTACAAGTCCATTGGCACCCAGATGATCCCCCTCCGCACGTCCGCCCTCCGCGCCCTCGCCGCCTGCCACTACATACCCGAGTGCCGCGAGAAGATCTTCTCCGTGCTCTACACCAAGGCGCTCAACTCCACCAACGACGACCTCGTGGAGGCCGGCTACGACTGCATGAAGCGCTTCATCGCCGGCTGCACCATCGACATGGAGATCGTTACGACAATGACCAGGCAGATGCTGCAGACGCTCGGGGATTACAGGAACCTGAACATCAACATGATCACGCGGTTGTACTACCTGGCGGAGCTCTTCCCTAAGGTGTTCAATGAGAAGCTCTGCGAGCAACTACTGCAGTTGCTTAAGAAGTGGCTCGAGGCAGCTATTGTTGGCTTTAAGCAGATGCAACAGGGGCAGAACAAGACTGGAGGTCAACAACAGCTGAAGGTTGCCGCGGCAATCGTGCGCCTCTTCCAGAAGATCCCGCCCTCCCACACTCCAGCAAAGATTATTGAGATGCTCTGCAAGCTCATAATCACCACGGAGAAGAATCTCTTCATCGAGCCCGGTTCTATCCTTCGAAAGCCGCTGATTGGCTACCTCCTCAAGTTCCCCAGCGAGACGATGGACTTCTTCACCAATGAGGCGTTCGCAGCAAAGGACCCGCACTTCTGCCGCTTCGCTGCCTTCATCCTGGACGGCGAAGACGGCGCTCTCTTCAGAGACGCGCTCAAGGGCAAGGTGGACAAACTGATCTCAATGATCATGGGCAAGTACCAGCTGGTCCAGGTCAACGTCCAACAGCCGCAGCTCAACCAGAACGACCGCAACGAGATCCAATACGTGGCCATCAACTTCATCCACGTCCTCATCACGAACGACAAGCGGGAGAACGAGGGCAGCACCGTCATCAAGAAGGAGGAGGGAGCTGAGGGCACCGCTGTCGCCACCCCGGCGTCCAACCCCACCAGCTGGATCGCCGGCCAGCACGAGCTCATCAACGCCGTGAAGAAGCTCTGGAACACGGACGCGTACCACGAGCGGCACCGTAAGGGCGACACCGTCGACTACACGCACTGGCGCGAACCAAGAGTCATTGTGGAGATCCTACTCGAGTACTTTATCCAGCACAAGGACACCGAGATCCTACTCTTGTTCCAGCTGCTCCGCGCGCTCTGCGGCCGATTCGTCGCCGACTTCCAGTTTCTCAAGGACTTCCTGGAGAAGGAGATCTGCCAGAAGTACCCCGTGGAATGGAAGCGGGCCGCTTTCTTTGAGTTTGTCCGCCTGTGGAACCTCTCTGATTCGACTCTCTCCCAGGAGCTGAAGGGGCGCATTCTGCAGTACATCATCATCCCTTGCTTTGCCTACAGCTTTGATCATAGCGAGGGTGACAAGCTCATCGGCAGCCCGCCCGCACCAGACCAGGACTGCCCCGAGAATGTCGTCTCCACGTTCATCAACAAAATCATCGACCCCGACAACCCGTTCGGGACCTCGGACACGGTCCGCATCCTGCTGCTGCAGTTCTCGTGCCTGCTTGTGGACCAGGGGGCGGCGCACATCCACGATGCCAGCAACAAGAAACAGGGCAACAAGTTGCGCCGGCTGATGACCTACGCCTGGCCCTGCCTGCTCAGCAAGAATTGCGTGGACCCCGCCACGCGCTACCACGGGCACTTGCTCCTGTCTCACATTATCGCCAAGTTCGCAATTCACAAACGCATTGTACTCCAGGTGTTCCACAGCCTGCTGAAGGCGCACGCCGTCGAGGCAAGGTCCGTGGTCAGGCAGGCTCTGGAGATCCTGACCCCGTCCATGCCGGGCCGCATGGAGGACGGCAACACCATGCTCACGCACTGGACCAAGAAGATCATTGTCGAGGACGGGCACACCGGGTCGCAGCTGTTCCACATCCTCCAGCTCGTCGTGAAGCACTTCAAGGTCTACTACCCGGTCCGGCACCACCTCATCCAGCATATTGTCGGGTCGATCCAGAAGCTGGGGCTCACCGTTACAGCGCCCAATGACCACAAGCGACTGGCAGTTGACCTCTGCGAGATTGTCATTCAATGGGAGATGCAGCGTGTGAAGGAGGAGAACTCTTCCTCCTCCGAGGCTCCTCCGATACCCGTCATAGCCGACCCCACGTCCCCGCCGCCTCTGGCCATTGGCATCAAAAGACCCTCAACAGACCAGATCCATCTAGATGCCAAGAAACGACAGCTGGCCGCCGTAGGAGGCATCGTCTCAGTCCCTGGCGCCAAGCCCGGCACCGGGACCTCGACCGCCGGCGGTTCCACCCCCAGCAGCAGCGCGGACCGGGCTGAGATTCACAAACCCATTGAGAAGGTTCACTGCGACGCCATCGTCAACTACTTGCTCCGTCTGGCCTGTCAAGTGGGAGAGCAGCAGGCGGCCACGGGCACGTCTACCAGCGAGCTCCTCTCCCGCCGATGCGTCTCTCTCCTCAAGCTTGCTCTCAAACCAGACGTGTGGCCTGACTGCGAGCTCAAACTGGCAGCATTTGATAAGATCCTGGCAGGCCCGCAAGGAGTGGACTCGAACATGCCAAACTACGTCAACATTTGCACGTGCCTGGACATCCTGAGCATCCTGCTCTCCATTCTTCGCAAGGACCAGATCCTAACAGCTTTCAAGCCCCTGCAGAAGTCCATCTCCACGTGCATGAACTGCCCCAACGCCAAGGTCATCCGCGCCATCCACAGCCTCATGTCGCGTCTGATGAACGCCTTCCCTACCGAGCCCACGTCCAGCTCCGTCGCTTCCAAACACGAGGAACTGGAGCAGCTGTACGCGTGCGTGGGCAAGGTCATCTACGAGGGCCTCGCCAACTACGAGAAGAACCCGAACGCGGCGCCGTCGAGCCTCTTTGGCACGCTCATGATGCTCAAGGCGGCGTGCATCAACAATGCGTGCTACATCGACAGGCAGATCACGTCCTTCCTGCGCGTGCTCAAACGCATGGCCAAGGAGCACCTCAACCCGACCACGCAGGAGAACACCACGGCGGCGTCCGAACTGCTCATCCTCAGCCTGGACCTCGTCAAGAACCGCGTTGCCGTCATGGGCCAGGAGATGCGCAAGGAGTTCATCGGCACCATCCTCGTCGGCCTCATAGAGAAGTCGCCCGACGTGAAGGTGATGAAGGCCATCACGAAAATGTTGGAGGACTGGATGAAGAACAAGGACGTGAAGATGCTGAACCAGGGGCCCAGCCTCAAAGAGAAATCGATCCTGCTCGTCAAGATGATGCAGTACGTGGAGAAGCGATTCCCCGAGGATGCTGAACTCAACGCGCAGTTCCTCGAACTCGTACACTTTGTCTACAGGGATGATAACCTCAAGAACACGGAGCTAACCAGTAAGCTGGAGCAGGCATTCTTGGCTGGGCTGCGCTGCACTCAGCCGCCCATCCGTGCAAAGTTCTTCGACGTCTTCGATCGCAGCATGAAGAAAAAGTTGAACGATCGCCTCATGTACATCGTGTGCTCGCAGAACTGGGAGGCCATGGGCCCGCACTACTGGATCAAGCAGTGCATTGAGCTTCTGCTCAGCACAGCCACGGCGGGCACTGCGGTGCAGAACTGCACCCCCAGCAGCCACCTGCCTGCCATGAGCGCCGTGATTGAGCTGGCAGACCCCGGCGAGCGCAACGCCTTCAATGTGCTCTCTTCTATCAAGGAAGAGCCTGCTGATGTTGTTGACACGCTGCATGAGAAGGATGAAGAGCTGGACATTGAGTATTCCAACGGCTCCGACGGTGGACCTGGCGTAAAGAAGGAGAATGGTGGCGTTGATGGCCGTACGCTGAACCAGCTCGTAGCTATGCAGTACAAATTCCTCGACTCGATCCAGGAGGTCAAGACAGTCCACTTCCTCAGCGCCATGTCCCAGCTGGCGCACATGGACAATGACCTGGCCGAAAACATCTGGCTCAACTTCTTCCCACGCGCCTGGAAGATTTTAAGCGAGCGTCAGCGTGAGACCCTTGCGGGTGAGCTCGTGCCCTTCATCTGCTCAGGCGTGCACGTCATCCAGAAGGACTGCCAGCCTAGCGCTCTCAACACCTTCGTCGAGGCGCTGTCCCTCTGTCAGCCGGCCGTTGCAATCAAACCAAGCGTGCTCAAATACCTCGGAAAATCCCACAATTTGTGGCACCGCTCGTCACTACTTCTGGAGCAAATCGCGTTTGAAAATGGTCAACAGGGCGCGATCAAGACCAAGCGTGACGCAAGTGACCAGTACGACTTTGAGCCTTCTGTTCAGATCAGCCCGCAGCAGGAGGCCATGGATTCGCTCTCTGAGATGTACTCGCTACTCAAGGAGGAGGATATGTGGGCGGGCTTGTGGCAGAAGAAGGCCAAGTCAAGAGAGACCAACATTGCCATCGCCTACGAACAGCAAGGCTTTTTCGAGCAGGCGCAGGGCGCGTATGAGCTCGCCATGACCAAGTACCGCAATGAGTACACAGCGCAGAAACCCAGCCCTCGCCACATGCAGCAAGAGGTGAGGCTGTGGGAGGAACACTGGCTCCGCAGCAGCCGGGAGCTCAACCAGTGGGAGGTTCTGCTAGACTACGGCAACACCAAGGGTGTCGGCAATCCGCTACTCGTTCTAGAGTCTGCTTGGCGCAGCCCCAACTGGCAGCTGATGAAAGAATCGCTCGTCCAAGTGGAGATGGGATGCCCCAAGGAGATGAACTGGCGAATCCACCTCTACAAGGGTTACCTCGCCATCTGCCACCCTGAAGACCCCCACCTCAACCTGGTCGACCGGTACGTTGAGCAGGCGTCGATGCTCTGCATGAAGGAGTGGCGCCGACTGCCGCACGTGGTCAGCCACATCCACCTCCCGTTCCTTCAAGCCGCTCAGCAGGTCATGGAGCTCCAGGAGGCGGCCCAGATCCGCCAGGGACTCCTGAATGGACGCCCAAACGCGTTGCACGACATGAAGGCCATCGTGAAGACCTGGAGGAACAGGCTTCCCGTCATTTCCGACGACCTCTCGCACTGGTCCGAGATCTTCACCTGGCGCCAGCACCACTACCAGTTCATCGCCAACCACTACAACAACGAGCAAAACGATCCGCAGACCAGCCACAGCATGCTCGGCGTGCACGCGTCAGCCCAGGCGATAATACATTTCGGAAAGATCGCGCGAAAGCACAGTCTTACCGATGTGTGTCTGCAGTCCCTGTCCCGCATATACAACATTGCAAGCGTTCCCATTGTGGACTGCTTCCAGAAGATTCGCCAGCAGGTCAAGTGCTACAATCAGACAGCCGTACAGCAGGGCAAGAACGAGCTACAGGAGGGCCTGGATGTGATCGAGTCGACTAATCTCAAGTACTTCACAAAGGAAATGACTGCAGAGTTCTACGCACTCAAGGGCATGCTGCTGTCTCAGATCGGCCGTTCTGACGATGCCAACAAGGCTTTCTCTGCCGCTGTGCAGATGCACGACACGCTCGTCAAGGCGTGGGCCCTGTGGGGAGACTATCTCGAGTCCATCTTCACCAAGGAGGCAACACCGGCCCAGCGGAACATCCAGTACGGTGTTGAGGCCATCACGTGCTACCTGCACGCGTGCCGACACCAGAACGAGAGCAAGTCAAGAAAGTACCTCGCCAAGGTGCTCTGGCTGCTCACGTACGACGACGAGAAGCTTTCGCTGGCCGAAGCCGTTGAGAAGTACAACGTGGGTGTGCCGCCCAACTTGTGGCTGCCGTGGATCCCTCAGCTGCTTACCTGTCTCGTTCGCAGTGAGGGCAATCTTATCCTCAAGCTGCTGAGCCAGTTTGGGCGGATCTACCCACAGGCGGTCTACTTCCCCATCAGGACACTCTACCTCACACTCAAGATTGAACAGCGCGAGAGGGTCAAAACAGGAGAGCTTGCTCAGAACGTCACTGAGCGACGAATCTCAGACAGTCCAAGCCAACAACAGCAGGCCACTGGACAGCAGGGTGCAGATCAACAGCCGTCAACACCTCAGCAGGGCCAACAACAGCAAGGCGCACAGGGCGGCGAGAACAGCAGCAGCGGCCCTATCCGCGCCACCGCCCCCATGTGGCGTTGCTCCCGCATCATGCACATGCAGCGGGACCTGCACCCAACGGTGCTGAGTAGCCTTGAGGGCATCGTCGACCAAATGGTCTGGTTCCGCGAGAACTGGTACGAGGAGGTGCTCCGCCAGCTGCGCCAAGGCCTGGCCAAGTGCTACGCCATCGCATTCGACACCCGCGCGTCCGTCAACGACGCCACCATCACCCCGCACACGCTCAACTTTGTCAAGAAGCTCGTGTCCACGTTCGGCATTGGCATTGAGAACGTCTCGAGCTCCTCCGTCAGCTCCAACTACAACAGCGCCGCCAGCGAGAGTCTGGTGCGCCGGGCCCAGGCCACGGCGCAGGACCCAGTGTTCCAGAGAATGAAGTCAGAGTTCACGTCCAACTTTGACTTCTCTGCTCCGGACGCGAGCAAACTCCAGAACCTCATCCAGAAGCTGAAGAAGTGGATCAAAGTGCTGGAGGCCAAGACCAAGGTCCTGCCCAAGAGTTTCCTCATCGAAGAGAAGTGCCGCTTCCTCAGCAACTTCAGCAGGCAGACGGCGGAAATCGAGCTGCCTGGAGAGCTGCTGCTGCCAAAGCACTCAAACTACCAGGTGTGCATCCAGCGCTTCATGCCTCGGGTAGAGATCGTTCAGAAGCACAACACAGCCGCTCGCAGACTCTACATCCGAGGCCACAACGGCAAAATCTACCCCTACCTCGTGGTCAACGACTCCGGCCTGGCCGACGCGCGCCGGGAAGAGCGAGTGCTCCAGCTACTGCGTATGATGAACCATCTGCTCGGCAAGCACAAGGAGACGTCGCGGCGCTTCCTCAATTTCACGGTGCCGCGCGTTGTCGCAGTTTCGCCGCAGATGCGTCTGGTGGAGGATAATCCGCACTCGGTGTCGCTGCTCGACATCTACAAGGACAGGTGCTACAAGAGGGCCATCGAGCATGACAATCCGATTGCAAAGTACTACGAGAGGCTTGCCACGGTGCAGGCTAGAGGCGCGCAAGCAAGCCACCAGGTAATAATAAACCTTCTAATATCATTAATTTGAACTTTTAAGGATAACTGATTTTCGAAAAGTAAACAAAATGCATAAAATAATAAACATACCTCTCTACTTTTTTCTCTAGGTTCACCGTGATATCCTTAAAGAAGTCCAGCAACAGATGGTCCCCAAGACCATGCTCAAGGAGTGGGCGCACACCACCTTCCCCTCAGCCACCGACTACTGGACATTCCGCAAGATGTTCACCCTCCAAATGGCCCTCGCAGCCTTCGCAGAGTACGTCCTCCACCTCTCCCGCCTCAACCCAGACATGATGTACATCCACCAGGACTCGGGCCTCGTCAACATCTCCTACTTCAAGTTCGACGTGGACGACGGCCACGGGGAGCTCGACGCAACGCGGCCCGTGCACTTTAGGCTCACGCCAAACATCTACGAGTTCATGACAGAGACGGGCGTCCGAGGGCCCCTCACGGCCAGCATGATCAGCGCTGCGAGATGCTTCGTGCATCCAAACTTCAAGATTCAGGCCATCCTCCGAGCGATCCTGCGAGACGAGATGATCGCGTGGCACAAGAAGAACCACACTGAGCCTCAGCAGCAACAGCAGCAGGGGCAGCAGCAGCAGCAGACTGAGGCCCAGGTTGAGAACAAGGACCGGGAGGCGATCATTGCCATGGTGACCAAGTCTGTGACGGTGATCACTCAGCGGCTCACGAGTCTCTCCGTGTTTGACGGCACCGACAGCAAGGTGAGCACGCTGGTGGCGGCGGCCAACTCGCCAGACAACCTCTGCAGGATGGATCCGGCGTGGCATCCGTGGCTATGAGTATTCAAGCATTTCTTGCCAAATTATGAAACAGTACCTTATGAAAAAAGTAAAATAATTGAACATTCATTCTCTAAATATGTATATAATAAGCC
>LR140151.1:0-19096 GCA_900659605.1 Tisbe holothuriae | reverse complement strand
CAACAACAACAAAAACAACAACAACAACAACAACAACAACAACAACAACAACAACAACAACAGCAACAGCAACAACAACAACAACAACAACGACAACGACAACAACAATAATAACAACTAACACAACTTGCCACTATTAGCAACTACTGGGTGCTACCTACCATCATCCTTTTTTAACGCCGGGTCTACAGTAGTATTATCATTACTTATATTTGTGGGTTCCCTTTTTCCTACACTACTTCTTCTTCTCCTTCTTCCCGAAAAACAGACTCATATTATGTGTGGCCACAATGGAAGGAAGGAGGATAAATGAGAGAATGCCTCCCCTCCTTAAAGACCTCAAACACACACTTTCCACATTGCACAGAAGTGTGATAATTGCTACAAAATATGGGTGTGATTAAGCTGATAATTATTCCCTCAACAACTTCATATATAGCAGGCGTTCTTCAGTGCTCTCCCCACTTAAACAACAACTTGAGTCATTCCAAAACTGAAATGCAATTCCCTCGTCGTTGTTTTTGTTGTTATTCCTCTGGGAATGGTATATATCGGACCGGTGTTTAGCAGCTAGCTCTTGTTCTCCTCCTTCAACCAGAGTTGAGAGTTTTTCATCCACTAAACATATATAAAACAGCTCCATTGCTTTGTTTGTATGTAGACATAAAGCAGAGCTGAACAGGAACATGCATTGCATGCCTGTCCTTCTCCTTCTTCTTTCTTTCTTCTTGAGGGCCTGTGTGCACACCTTAATTCCCTTCAAGCTTTTTCTCCTTTTTCCTTCAACGTCGTCGCAGTCTCTTGGGACGGCCAAACAAAAAGAAGGGAGAAATGGCCTCCTTCATTTGAGAGTTTTTCCTCTTCCACATTGTTAGCTTACTTCTTTTTCCCTTTTCTATGTTCCTCGGTATTATTCCATCATTCGTAATAGTTGCAGCCTCTTCCTTATATACGTAGTTTTTTCACACACAGCCTTATGTATCTCTTGTTTCCGTCTCTTTCCATAGTTGTGTGTGTGCACAACATAGCGTTTGTTCTTTTCTCTCGGGGGGACGACGGCGACACATCACTACTACCCCAGCTCAGGCTTTTTCCAGTTGGACAGACAGCGCAGAGCGAGAGACTGAGGGACTGAGGGGGGCCGCGGTCACAACAAAATTATCACCATGATTGCTGCTTCCCTTGGCAGCATTGATGATAGTAGCCAACAGTGGATAAGGCAGCAGAAGCGGCAGAAGCAGCAGCCGGGCTTAGAAGCTCACAGCTGTAGTAGTAATAGTAGTAAAAAGTACCATTAGAAATAGGCTTCATCTTGCACGTAGTTGATTTGACGGCTGCCAGAGGCTGAGAAGGAAGGAAGGAAGGAGTGGATACGTTTTCTGTGGGTGTTGCAGCGAGGATACAGAAGAAGAAGCAAAGGGGCAAAAATGAATACAATATTACGCATATATGCATCATGTGTATGGCCCATATGCACTGCTGCGTATGACAGCACATGCAGTGCACATACAAACATGGTGTATGCGAGTGGGAGTACATATTCAATGGCAGGAGAAACAATATACTCGCATTAAACACTCCTTGTGGTCTGATTATATTCATTGCCACGACAATGGCCAAAACCACATTCTTTCTCCTCCTCCTCCTCCCCTTCTGGTGCAGCATGTTGCGTTAACTGTTATGACTATTGCGATTACTTGTCCCTGGCAATTTTCTTGTCATCAACATGGTCGTGGACTGCGGCAAAAGGAAAAAAAGAAGAGGAGGAGGACAGAAGAGACTCCTTCTTCTTCTTCTCTTTGGCGGAACATACATTCACAAGAAGGGCTAAGTAGGCAAAAAGAATGATGTTATTGGCCTGGGCCAAAAAGCGGATTGAGAACAGATAGAGTGGGAATCAGCAGCTCAGCAGCGTCCTTGTAGACAGTTGGAGTCGCGGCACCGGTTGAAGGAAAGAAGGCGCTTTCTAGAGAAAGAAAAAAGAGACAAAGTCCACTTTCTATTCTTCAGTCTGGAGCAAGTGGAGGAGTTAGAGGGGTATTTTCTCTTCTCCCCCACTTTTCTATTTCTCTTCTTCTTCAGATTTTTGTATGAGCTTGCATAAAAGTGGGGAAAGCAGCCTCGCCGTCGTCGTCGTCGTCGTCGTCGGCAACGTTGCCTCCTTCTTCTCCCTCCTCCGCTTCCTTATTCGGACCGAATGCAATGGCCCGCTTGACAGGAGCCGACTATATACTCCTCCTCTTTTACCACCACCACCGCCGCCAGCCGTTTGGTGTTCCTCTTCTTCTTCTTCCTCTTCCTTCCCTATTGTAGTAGTTGTAGTAGTCGGATAGTAGTAGTAGCCGTTTTCCTTCCTTCCTCTTTCTCCTTTAGCTGGTGGCTCTGCTAGTCAAGAGCCAGAGAAGGAAGGTTCTCTTTTTTATTTTTCGTTCTCCTTGCTTCCGTCTCTCTCTCTCTTTTCTCCCGGCACCAGAAGAGGAGAAGAAACTCGTACTACACTACTAACCTTCGGCACCTCCTCCTCCTCCTCCTCCTCCTTCACTTCAGCTTTGCTTTTGTCGGTGGCCGGCGAGCCTTTTTACCTTCTTCTCATATTCTCCTTGCTTTGACACAGCCACTCCAGGCAGCCAAAGGAAGCAGCAGCAAGCGGAAGGCCCCCGTTTTCACTAAGTGTGTGGCGCTCTCTGTTTCTCTCTCCCAAGGGAAATAAGGAAGAAGAAGACAGAGCTGTTTGGGTTAGAATAAGAAGGCCAGAGGCTTTAGCAAAAAGAGTGTGTGCGCGTGTGGCCTTCGCCTTCCATTCTCTTCCTTTTCTTTGAGCATCGTGAGAGAAACAGAACAGAGAAGAAAAGAAGACGTTGCCTCTGGCGGGCACACTCGGGTGGTAATCGAGCTGGCTAGCTGCTGTTCTGCCGCCGCCGCCGCTGCTGCTGCTGCTGCTTTCCGCCTCCTAGCGCTGGTGGTATTTGCTGGCCTCGGGCAAGGGGCAAGTGAAGCAAGAAGGAAAAAAGGCTTTGGTTGCGTGACGGGACGAAAGGGAACGAAACGAAGGAGGAGGAGAGCGCGCGATGAAGCGGTCGGCAGACTGAGCAGGAAGGAGGAGGAGGACAAGCAGAAAAAAGGCCGCCTCGCAAGGCCGTTGAGGATCAAGCGCGCGTGCGTGCGCCTTGGCCTTCATCCCCAGCTTACTCACTCAGCAGCTCCCCCTCTCTCCAACCGACCGATGGGTCTTTTCCCAATAGAGAGGAAGAAAAAGGGGATAGAAAAGAAGAAGAAGAAGAAGGAGTAGGAAGAAGACAGGAGAAAAGAGAGGAAGGCATAAGTGTTGGTTATAGAAAATATTCGGTCTTCTCTCTTGTTGCCTCAAAGAACCCCCTCATTTGGTGGCTAGGAAAGGGGAGCAACCGTTCTGTGATAGCCCCGAGATTAATATTAATAGTCTTGTTGTTGTTTTATTGTTCATGTTGAGATTTGTTGTCCAATCAAGATGGGCAGGTGAAGGAGGAGTAGGAGGTGAAGAAGAATCGTTGCAAGCCGAGTGGAGTGGTGGTTGACACTGGGCTTTTCAATTACAAGTAACACCAAGTTGTGCTTAGTTTTTAGTGCTTGTTTAGCTTTCCCGCTCAATGTACGGTAGCAATGACTCACAAGTGCGTCTTTCCAACCTAGCCGCCCTTGCGCCTTTGGCCCAGTGGGCGGCAGTCTGTACCGCCACCAAGAGTAGCCCCGGCCTGCCCCACGTCCCACCATGATGCACATCTTTGACACCAAGGTGTCCGAGGCGCGCAGAATGGTGTCGTCGTCGGCACAGAGCCTGCAGCAGCACGGGGTCATGCCAGGGTCACCGCAGAAGCACGGTAAACAGGGTGGAGGTGCTTACAGCCAACACCAGCAGCAGCAACACCAGCAGCACATGCCCTCCACCTCGATGGCACCACAACCAGGCATGCCGCAGGACTTAGGCGGTCACCCAAGGATACCCCAGGGAGCAGTTGCTCTCCCAGGAATGACCCAGGGTGCACTTGGTCACCCAGGGATACCACAGGGGACCGGTAGTCATCCTGGGATGCCACAGGGCCCTGGTAGTCATCCTGGGATGCCACAGGGCCCTGGTAGTCATCCTGGAATGCCACAGGGCCCCGGTAGTCATCCTGGAATGTCACATGGAGGCGGTAGTCACCCTGGGATGCAAATGCAACCACCCATTTCCTCAAGTGCGGCAGAAATGCAAATGCAGCAAAATGGGGCACAGAGCAAACGGTGGCGGTTTTCCGGTCGAGATGGTAGTCGTGGTGGCACTACCGGGAGTAGTGGTGGTGGTAGTGCCTCAGGCTACATGGGACCCGGTGGTAGCCCAGGTCTAATACCTCCCGGCACATCCACTGCCAACTATGTGGGCGGAAATGACATCCCCATATCCACTCATCAGCAGATGCAGCAGCAGCAGCACCTTGCTAACATATCCCCTCCTGTGGAGATGCTGAAAATGCCTTCCTCGCCGCGATATCGGCGGTCTCGAAGCCCTGGCCCCAAGCGAGGCACGTCAAGTAGTGTCAACAACAGCAGCAGTGTCCTTCGTAAAGACGGTGCTCCCCCCAGCTCAATGCCCCTCATGAACCACCTCCCCTCTTCATCCGCCACCTCCTCCTACGCTACTCCGTTGACGGGGAACAACGGCGAATGTGGCGTGCCAGGGATGCCTTCCACATCCAACTATATCACCTCCGCGTCATCCATGCCGGATAACTTTGATAAAGAGATCACGGCTGAGGATGCAGAATTCATCCTTTCAAGAGCTGTGCTTGGACAGCAACTGCCCAAGAAGATCGTTTGCCAAAGAAAGCTGCCGAACCGGCCACACCCGGGGACGGTCTACCTGCTGAGTGCAGAGCCTGGTGCTCCGCTCGAAGACGGCTACCTCTGGAAGGAGATCCTCTTCCAACCCAACCTGAGGTTAAACAATGCTTCAGGGTGCGCGCTTGACTACCGGCAGGACCATGTACTGCTTACCACAGCCGGGACAACGTCAAGCGCCACATTCAGAAGGGAGACCTACAGAATGGGATCCTACGCGCTTATCTACTACATTGGGGATGCCACAGTAGCGGCATGCGACAATAGCGGAGGCCTAAGTGCAACCCATAATGGCAACACAGCTTGTCCGTCGCCGGGAGGCTTCTCCAATTCCATATTTGCTCAACAGCTGCAGGCCGCCACCTCGTTGGCGGCTGCCGTGCCCACCTCTTCCACCTCTAACACCACCTCCAACTCCTCCTCGGCCCTTCTGGGCCTTCACCGAAGTGCTCTCCTCTCCTCCAAGCCAAACTTGGATGGACTGACCACCACATCGCTGGACCGACGGAAGAAGTCCAGCTCAGCTGCCAAGCAAGCTGCCTTGAGCGGCGCCAGCAAATATCATTCCCCCAGCGGCGCCCTCATGTCTTCCACCCTTGGGAGGAGATCAAGTGCGATCTCAAACCCCGACAGCACCAACCTGAGCGCCTTCCTGGCGAGAGAGGCCGCGGCGGCCGCAGGGTCACCCGTACCGCCCCCAGCGCCCTCCTCCGCCTCAAACTATCTCACTCCCAGCTACAGCGCGAAATCTCCGCGGCCTTCATCACCATTCACTACGTCAGCGCTCATGCTGGACTGGTTCCAAGATCTTGCCCTACTCGCCGAAGAACTCGCCGCAGGCAAGGTGGTGAAGAACCTGACCATCTTCCCCTCCCTTCAGCTGACGCTGCTGCACCCGGATATGACCAAGGAGTTCGAGACGTGCTGCCGGCTGGTGCACGCCGACGCGGCCGAAGCAGCTGGTGCTGCAGGCGGCGGGGACGGCCGTGGCGCCGCGGGTGGCGTGGTCGATGCAGTGCGCAACGGCATCAAGCTGTTCTATGACACCACGTTCTCCTTCGGCCCCATTTACGCCACCGTGCTGACCTTCGTCAATGTGTGCTACGAGGGTAACCCTGTGATGCCTCTGGCCGTGAACCTGCACGAGCGCAAGTTCAAGTCCAGCCATCAGCTGTTCTGGGCCCGGCTGGTGGGCGACCTGCCGGCGCTGCAGAAGTACCGCTTCCCGCTCATGATTGATGACGCGGAGCCGGCCGTGCATTTGGCAGTCAGGAATCAGGTATGATGGATGGAGCGAAGATCGCGATTTAAGAGGAGAAGGAGAAGAAGAAGATCAGCATATGATTGACGATCACTCTGCAGAATCGCTCTACATTGAACCTATTTATATGATTCCTCTTCTACTCTCTATTATCTGTCTCTGTTGGTCTCGATGCACGATTGCAGCATCTCCCTTCCCTTCCATTTTGATATTAAGCCCTGTGTGTGTGCGTGGCCATGTCGGATTCAATATTGTATTTCCCGTGAGCTGTTTCAGCTTCTTTCAACCGAAAAGAGGATGGAGGAGGAGGAAGAAGAAGAAGAAGACGAAGAAGAAAAAAGCTTGAAGAGACTACGTCGCCATCGTCGTCGTCGTCTTTTTCTCCTGTCGCGTTGTTGAAATGAAACAGCCTGAGGGGAGGGAGTCTGTGTGTGTGCCTCAGCTTTGCTTCGTCTTCTTCTTCTTCTTCTTTTACTGCAGCTGGAAGCAGAAGAACTGAGCCTGTGAAAGCGGCCAACAGAGCGACAGAAAACGTATCCGCTGCTCAGTAGAAAGAAAAGAAGAGCTAAACCTCGTTTTCTTATCAGATCGAGCCTGACACAGAAGAAGAAGAAGGTAGAGAGAGAGAAAGGCAATGAGCTTGGAATGTGATACCACTTTTAGGTACACCGAGTTTAGAGTCTTCGCCGTTTTCTTCTTCTTCTTCTTCTCCCCTCCTTCTTGGTCCTGCTCGGCCGCGCGTGATGAGACGTGATTAAGGCCAGAGAGCAAACGGTTGCCAAGCATGCAAAAAGGTCACATTTAGTTTGAAGCCAAAGCAACGTCATCATATTGCTCACGCAGGCCGGCTTGTCAAACAACACACAATTTGCACCCTGCTCTAAACAACGAATTCTATTTTTCCAGGCTCCCAATCTGGTCCAGCTGGAGGCGTGGACGCACCGCTTCAGGGACATCGAGACGTACCTCCGCGCGCGCGGCTACGGCGACGAGGCGATGCACTACTACAAGGCGTGCATCTCGTACCTCCTGCACTCGGAGTCGAAGCAGGCCATGCACGACCGCTTCCGCAAGGAGTTTGAGAGCGTCTGGCCCAAGGACTTCATCTTCTACTACCGGCAGAAGCTGCTGCCCCGCTCCGGCCGCCTCGGCCAGTGGGCCATGTCCAAGATGAAGATCGAGGACGACCAGTTCCTGTCGCCGCACACCAACCCGCAGGAGAGCTTCCACACCATGTGTCAGCACTTTGCGGGGTGGGCGAATCTAAGCGTCGATCAGGTGAGGATTAAAATGGGAGCCTTTCGTATATGATGAGAATTTCAAGCAAGCGGCGGCTCTAATTTGCAAAAATGGAGCTCGCGCGAAAATAAAGAGAGAGGGAAAGAGTCTCAAAGTGGTTGTGTGACGAGCTCGCGGATGGGAATTTTATTCCTCCTACGCCATACATGAAACGGGGATTCTTTTCTTGGAGGTTTATTACGTTAATTACGTTAAAGTTTTAGTAGATTTCATGATGAGAGAAATTAACCGAGTAATTTTATTTGAGCTATAGTAGTACTCTTAAAATGGGACTTTTCATATTTCGGTAAAAAAACATCCACTAGCTCCTTTAATTTCCATGTATGCCTTGCACTATCTAGTGTCGAAAGCGAGCGAAAAGAAAAGGAGTGAGCAAAAGCAGCTCTTCAAAGTTGAGTTGACGGCAAAAGGAAACCAAGGTGGACTTTAAAGCCTCTCCTTCCAACACCGACGCTCTTGATGCTTTTTTGCGGAAAAGAAGAAGAAGTAAAAATGGAAAAGTTGCCTTTCCTTTCTTCCGTGAGAAAAGGGGAAAAGAGCCTTCAATCTTCTTTTATTTTCCCTTCCCGCCGATTTTATTTTCTTCCTTCCCCTCCCACTGAAAAATAATGTTGACGATGCTGCTGCTGCTACTTTTATATCATGATGACCTCAGTTATAGCGCAGTGGGCAAAGATATGAGGAAGGCTTTGGATGGATTGGAGATGGAATATACGAGGAACTTTGTATTTTACTAAAGAACTTTTTGAGCACTTTCAATATAACACTGTACTGTATACTGAATGTTTTGATAGTGAAACTAAAATGATTAAGCATTTTTAACAAGAAAATAATTCTACATAGTTCTCATACTTCTCTAGCGCAGAGAAATGAACCTCCATTATATAATTCTCGTTTTTTCTTCTTCTCTCCCCTGCAGATCGTGCGTGCCTTCTACTTCCTCTTTCTCTTCTTCGTCTCCGAGTCTGGCGACGGCAAGCTCTTCAAGAAAAAGCGCGAGTTCTCGGGAAGCGGCGGCAGCGCCAGTCTCGGCCGCGGGAAAAAGCACGCGGCCGCGCAGATTCCGCACCCATCGCAGATCTGCGACTTCATTCAGCGCAACTTTCCCAAGGGGTTCTCATCGGCGGGAGGAGGCGCGGGCCCGGCGTCGGGTCGGGCAAGCAAGGCGGGCGACATGTACCTCTCCTCGCGCCCGCCCTCCGCCTTTATGGCCGCGTCGTATGGCAGCACCGAGTACTACTCTGGCGGTGCCGGCGGCGGAGGCCCTGGTGGCCCTGGGCCTGGCGGCGGCGGCGGCCACCCCTACTCTCAACGACAAATGGAAGATGTTTGTGATATTCAGTCTACCCTGGAGGACATGCTGATGCTCCGCAGCGGGCTGTCCCCCTTCTCCAACCTGAACCTGGGCGGCATCCTGGAGGAGACCACGGGCGGCTCCACGTCCGGCATGGACGAGTCGGACGCCAGCTTCTCCTCGCTGCAGCCGCCCGCTCACCACGGCAGGGACTCGCTGGTGCCGTCCCCAGCCCCCAACGGTAGGGTACCTTCTCCCGCGCCTTCTGCAGTAGCTGCGCACGCGCACGCGAAAAAGCCAAAGCCACCAAGCTCAAGCTCTGCTTCTTCTGCTTCTCATCTGCAGCCTTGCTTAACCACAGCACCCTCGCGCGTAGCAGCAGCGTCGTCCCTGTCGGGGGCGGCGGCTCGCAGCACCACCAGCACCAGCACCGGCGGACCCCATCTCACCACCTGCACCAGCACCCCCTCCAACTTCCCCTTCAGCACCAGCAGCGCCACCAGCAGCAACTACGGCGTCACCTCGGCCTCATCGGCGTCTCAATCGTTTCAGCCTCTTCAGTCCTACGGGGTGACGAGGCCGCAGCAGCTCTCCGCAACACCACTAACAGCTAACACCGCTAACCTACCGGCCAAGCCGGGAGGGGGTCAGGCTGGGCCGGGGGCGCCCATCTTCACATCGCTCACCACCATACCTGAGAACCCCGCAGAGCTGAGTCGCAGCAGAACGGCCTCCGAGCATGATTGGAAGCTGCAGTCGCTCGTCTCCATCAGCTCAGAGCTCAGTCATCACGACCTTGAAAAGGACGCCATGCAGCCGACGCCTCAACCGTCACAGCAGCAGCTTCAACAGCAACAACATCTACAACCACAAGACAGCGGCGGCGGACATTTCAGTGGACCCGAAGAAGAGTTCAGACAGGCAATGCGGAACTCATTCGAGTCGCAGCACTCTGGCAACGGTGCCCCGCCAATAGGGCCACGATCCCAGGGCAGCACTGAGTCCATGGGTCACCAATTCGGGCCTGCGCCAAGACAGATTGCCACGACGTCGACGTCGTCCTCGTCCGTGACCGTGTCGCGCGCGCCCGTCGTGGCGACGTCGTCGGTGCCGTCGAGTCTGATGCTGTGGAAGAAGGTGCAGCACTGCGTGGTGGTGGGCGGGTCGTTCATCAGCGCGGGCAAGGAGGGCGCGACGGCCAGGGCGTCAGGGGGCGCGGTGGCCGCGGTGGCGCCACCTGGAGAGGGCGCAAGTGCGGGCGCCAGGCGATAAACTCACGCTGTTGTTAGCTAGATTTTAATAGTGATGCTTTACATGATGATATTACTACGACTGCTTCTACGATTATTTACATTTTAACAAGAATTAGATTGTTGTTTGTAGATGGCAAGAAATACGATAATGAAGTCTCTTTTCATAGGAATAGTTAGCGGGTTGTGAATTAAAACATTTGTAGGAAAGATAAAAGACGAAGGGAAAGCACTCTCAAAATATGAATACGATGGTGAGAAGCAGGAAAGAATTGCAGAAGATTTTCTAACGTGAATGCCAACTGGCGTTCTCTGCAGCAGCTCAAGCAAGAGAGATAAACGAAGAAGAGACGACGACGACAAGCGTTACTTTCAACAAAGATACTTTTCTATTTTATAAGCGTTCTAGAGGATTCCTTTTCAATATTTGAATGAATTCGAAAACAGAGTTATTATACTATTAATGAAATATACTACGTTTTAAGTGTCGTGTATACCTATATTGGCTATGAAGAAATTATGCAAGAGATCTTTGTAATACTAAAATATATACTACCACAGTTTATCATTATCATGGTCGAAAAAAGGTCAAAAATTGAAATTGAAGGACTGGAATTTTGAAAAAGCACGATGTTTAAAGGTTTTATGTTTTCTAACTAGGGACTGAAAAGCATTTAGAAGTAAAGAGACGGATGAAATGAATACTGAAGATTATTATATGAATATGATTTATTATTATATACCGATCATTACACGATTGCAGGCTGGTGTACAAACACCACGCTTGCGAAATCACTATTAGACCAGTTAAACAAGAGGAAAAAATATAACAAAATAGCTCGTAAAGTGATCTCGCATGCTCATTCGGTTAGCCATACAACTTTTATATTATGTGACAATGCAATGTAGGGGATTAAGACACCTCCGGAGATAATTCATTTGGGCAGCTTAATAAATTACACGCTCTTAGAAATTAGTCTCCATGTATACAGGGAAACAATATCAGTCTGATGGGACTTAAGAAGATTTACTGTCAAAATTTCCGGAATAAAATGGAGGGTCACCCAAAATTGGGCCTACATTAGGGGTGTTTATCCAAAAATCTAATAAAAATCGCCCTTCGGCTGATGATAGGAGGGTTATAATAAAATAAAAAAAATACATGTTCTTGTTCATGTACTCGTATGGCTAATAACATTCATATGAATTTAAGAAAAGCTATAAACCTGTTTTACTCAACGGTATCCAAAATATCTTAACACATACGTATTCTCCAAATGTAGTTTTACTTTAAATACATAGAAAGAGTCATATGTATGTATAAGCAGGTGTAATATGCCGATACAGCCGTATTGGTCAATATTTCTCTCTCTTTTAATGTGTCAAATAGCTCTTTATATTGTATTGATACATCTGACAGCTTGTCGTTTACTTTCATACCCTCATTGTCCCTGCTCTAGGAACAATGGATTCAAATGGTAAATTTCAATAACTCATAATTAGTCTCAATTTAAGAAGACCACCAGGTACGTAGGCATATTTTACCCTTTTCAACGCCAACACGGCAAAATTTTCCCGAATAAACAGGAGGAGACCCCAATTTTGTTGGTGAACATTAAGGCTGTTTATCCAATTATTTTCTCAATATTAGGCTAGTTGTACCATTTCACATAAAAAAATCTGTTTTGGTAGTAATCAAAATGTTATGGACCCTTGCTCACATATATGCTCCACATATATCTTCTTTCCTTGGTGGAACTGTATACTTAAGAAAAAAAAATATTTTACTACATTTATTTTACCCGTACAAAATGTTTTAAAACATTTCTACTTGCGATAAACCAAATGAAACGCACCTGAAATGATCATTTGTATACGATACCGAATATATTTCCTTCCCATCTCTGTTACAATCTGTGTATTTATTGTTTCTCCCTTCACTTGAGCAAGATATATTTTTAATTAGGAACCAAACGAATGGAAAGTAACTACAATATCCAACAGAAAACAATTTGGAAACTTAATTTGTTTATCAAAAGGTTTCCTAAATCACAGCAGGCACATTAGAGCTTATATTTTAGCTCAACATTTTTCTTTCTAAATATAAATCCACAAATCGAAGTATTATATATTTTATATATTGTTTGTAATTATTATCTAGAGCATTTAAATTCTATTCATTTCTGCTTCGTAAACATTTGTCTTCAGTTTGAAAAGAAGCATTTCAAAAAATGGGGGAATTACAAGTAGTGAGGTTTTCTTGGGGGTCAATTTCAATCAAATTTCTAATTGAGTTTAGTGTATTCATGCATTATGGTTGATATAAAAATGGTATTGGCAGATAATATATCCAAAGGGGTCTCCGGCATTCTATGTTTTGGCAGACTTTTTAGATCATTGCGGGGGAAGTGAAAACTTTATCCGTCCTGAAAATGATCGAGTCATGATATAGTTTTTGGCATTGCAGTTTGGTTCATGTTTTGGTTAAATTTTATGTTCGGCAGTACTTATTATGTTCTTATTTCATCCTTTTACTCTCTCAATATTATATATTTTTAACTTTTGACTAAGTTTTGTTCCTTATTGTATTAAAACGTGCGACATTTGTGCTATTTTTCGGGATAATGAGATCATTTGATTCAAGATCCGTCTCAGCGGCTGAAACTGGTTTTCATCGGGGTTATGTTTATTATTGTGTAAAGTTTTAATATAGTTTACGCTTAAGTTGCAATATGCAGATTCAATTCAAAATGTGCAGTGGTGTTATTATTGTCCTATGTTGATAAAAGATGAAACATGCACTTATAATAAAATAGTTTGAGCCTCGTACAAACAGTCATTTTGTCCTACTGCACATTCATTTGGCATTCTATTGTTACAAATGTCCGTTCTTCTTCTATCACATATTCTCCCCGGTCGGAACTTCCGCTCCCCCAGTCACGCAACCTCTCTCAGCACGCCGTGGTGTTTGCGTCCCTCTTGACGGACCTGCAGCTGACGTGGTCCTTGATGTCCTCGCCGGGGATGAACTCCTCTGAGGGCGCGATGGCCGCGTGCAGACGACTCGACACCTGCAAACGAGAACAAGCAGGAAGAAGGCCCTCAGCAACGTGGTTGTGTCTGTCGGCTCTTCTTCATCACTCTTCGGCATCCAGCGGCAGCAGCAGCTGGAGCTGTGAGCTGACCTGCAACAGAGGCGAGGCAGAGGGAGAGAGAGGAGCAGGATGGGGACGCGGGTTCCGTGAGGAGGACCCCGGCCGCCAAAACGAGTGTAAACAAAGGATACTTGATGTTGGGGCTCAAGGAGGAAAGAAAGGAGCAAAGGAGGGGTATTTGCAACAGAAACATTGAAAAGAGAGAGCAGGCATTGATGGAAAGGAGTTTTATAGCTGCTAGAGTTAATTTTAGAAGGAATTTCTCAATGCCTGAAGGTTGAGGGATAGAAGGGGTTGTTTCTAGATTTAGACTCACCTTCTCCACTTCCCTAAACACACGCAGGAAGTTCAACCCTGCCAACTTCTTGAGATCCTCAATGGTCCACATCCCCGATGCCAGCAGCGTGGCGAACAGCTCCGGGTACTTGGACACGTCCTCGAGCCCCTTGGGAGCACTGTGGAATACAATGGGGGCAATTAGCAACAAAATTCGACCTTCAGTGCTCTTCAGTACACTGACCTGTTGATACCGTCATAGCTGGCCCCGATCCCCACAGAGTCGACCCCGGCTAAATCTTTGATGTAGTTGAGATGCCCTTTAGAAGAAGAAGAAGAAAATGAAGGCGGGAAAGTTTTTGGGTTGTTGGGAAATGAAGAAGAAGGAGGGAGAAAACTTTTATCATTATTATCATTATTTTGGCCTGGGTGTCAGAGAGACAAATGAATGAGCTTTCTTTCTTTCTTCTCCAGATTACCTCAAAAGGGGAAAATGATAAATAAATACCGGGCCATTTTCGCCAGAACTTTTTTCTCTGTTCACTCACCTACGACGTCGTGTATGGTTGACTGGTTGGTGCACGTGATGAAAAAGGAGAAGAAGTTGACCATCACCAGTCCGCCCTTTTTACCCTGAAAGAGAAATTTTAAGGCACTTAGAGTAGTTAGAGGGGTGCACATAATGAACAGCGTAAACATCACTCTGACTGCAGATCTTTACACAAGAGTGTAAATAGAAATGCATCAAGGTAAATGGTTCCCTTAGTACATTTCCCTCCTTAGCTGTTGCTCCAACAACAAGGCGACTAGATTAACGAACCAAATTAATGCTCATCTTTAACTGCAAACTTGCGAATTTTTTGACGCAATGCGGAATTGACCGACTCCTCTGTATATACGCGCCTAACATCCGAGTGAAGGCAGCATCGTGTGCTCACTGCAGCAAGAAAGAAACCTTAAGTTGCTTCATCATCATCTTATTTCTAAGACAAGAGCTCAGCTGAACATTGAAATCCCAAGACATACCAATACAACAACAACAACATGGTACATGAAGGTATGTATGTTCCCATTACAAATAAATAAAGAGTCTGGCAGTAGGCCCAGGAATCTCCCCAGGGGGACGACCAGACACGACTGTGATTGTGTTGTATGATATCATGCGTGTTTTGCACTACTAAATTGCAACACTCTGCACGGGGGATCGAGGAAAACGACGTTAGGAATGCCGTGGCCCCATTTTCGCAAGACTTCTTCTTCTCCTCCTCCTGCATTCCCTGAGTGCCACGTGCCCCTGGCAGGATTAATATCCTGTCCACCGAAATGCAAGAGCCGCTAACAGCTCTATGGAAGAAGAAGAAGAAGAAGAAGAAAGACTGGGACAAAACGGAGGTCTAAAATCCCTCCTCTCTTTCTTCTTTCTCCCCAGACATAATGTCGTAAATTCACCTCCATCCACAGGAAAGTTTCTTTCGAGTCACGTACGTGGGCTCTTAGACGGAAAATGTACAACAAGGCCGAAGACAAGTCTATGGTCACACAATACACAGAAAAGTGCAAGTGATGCAGTTACAAGAACTTACCACCAACTTGAGCAGATCGTCCTGCACGTTCCTCGTGGAGTTGCACTTTCCGAACGCGGACGAGTGCGAGAAGATGACGGGCGCCTCCGACGTCTCCAGCGCGTCCAGGGCGGTCTGGTGCGACGAGTGGGAGAGGTCGATGATCATGCCCAGCCGGTTCATCTCCTTTATCACAGTCTAAAAAGAGCAATAGTTTAATAAAATAGAAAATATTTAATTCAATTTTTAACTTACTTTTCCGAATGCGTTCAACCCGTTGTGCACTGGAACGCCATCTGGCTTATCCACATTGGAGCAGTCAGCCCTGAAACAATACATTAATTAGTTAATGGCATCCCTGAACCAGAGAACCCTTAACCATCACCAAGGCGTGTTGCAGTTATGCGTCAGCGTGAGCGACACCGCACCCAACCGGTGAAACATCCTGAGCACGGCCAAGCTCGTCCCGATGGAGTGCCCCGACTCCACTGATATGAGACTGGCAGTCTTGCCCTCGGCGTGGGCCTCCACCAGGGCGGTGGAGTCGTTGACGAAGGCGAGGTGGTTCGGGTACTGCGTGATGAGTCGCTTGATCAGGTCGATCTGCTCCAGGGTGAGCTGGACAGCGTCCTTGTGTTGGGAACCGCAGGGAGCGTACGCAACCCACAGCTGAAATATAATTTATGATACGGACGGAAAGGAGGGTATAAGTTATTATAGTCTTACCTGCGCCCCCACCCTGCCCTGTTTCAACCGGTTTAGATCTGTATGTGACCAGTTGCTCTGACTCCACGGTGAGATATTTCTGAGGTCGTAAGTGAAGTTCACCGCATTCAGCTTGTTGTGGATAAACTTTCGAATATTCCAGGGAAGGTCATTATGACTGAAACATAAGGATTAATTAAGTGATCCGCATCCTTTGAAGTATAGTTACCCGTCTACTAGAGGCACGTCTGTGAGCAGCTGGTGAACGAGCGCCATCCTCGCTTCGTGTGTCTGCGGGATGGCGATGCCGCCGGCTCCGTCGCCGCCGCCGGACAGGGGCAGCCCCACGGCGATGCACAGCACGAGGGCCAGCAAGAAGAAGGAAAGGCAGCACCAGTGCTGGCGCCGGAAACGGACTCCTGAAAAGGAACATTGGTCAAAATATAGTAAAATACTCGAATCGCACTGAGATTTTACATTATGAGCAGAAATTTGTTCGTGCTGTTCAGGAACCACATTGAATCAGCACAACACCAACAATAGCAAGTTTCATAGAATGTTGCGATCAAATTGTACTGTTTGGAAAGAAAAATGCGGTGGGCGTAAACTTTTACACGTATAGAATGTACTGCAAATGTGGTATACATTGTCATTTGTATAACACAAGGAAAAGTATATTTGTGATCAACCTTTAAGTCGGTTTTACTGCAATACACGTATTTTTGAAATCTTGTCGAAATCGCCCACACGAATATATCTCCGCGTATTAGTCGAACTCTTACGCGCACGCTCAGTTCTATTATTCTACCCTTCCTTCTTCTTTTGTCATCCTCAATCGACATACAGCTTCCTGCCATCAGTCAGTTATTCAAGGGCGGACAAGCAAGCCAAAGGAAATTCCTACATAATATACAACAACAAAGCGTTAAAACAGGTTCTATCCGGAATAAAGAGCCGAAGCTTTGGGATCAACAAAAGTGACAGTAATGCGATCGTTGCAACGAATCTCATCCGATTAATTAATTATGCATTCGCATCGAGCATGTTTCTTGCAACTTTTGTGCATCTCGATGGCTTTTATGCACTTGTCGTGTCAAGAAGAGAGGAAGAACCCGAACATTGTGTATATTCTGGCAGATGACTTGGGTAAGTTGTATACGAACAGGAGAAAAGAATGATAAAATGACATGTTGTTTTTTTATATTCGTATGTTGTAATTAGGTACGATGTTCTATTCCAGGAATAAAACAACTGTCAGAACTTGTTTTATCACACGTGCAATCTTTTTTAATGTTGCTTTACGAGCTAATCTAGCGATATATGCCGAGACACCTACTTGAGTCTGAGAGCGGGATTAACAACTTTCTGCCGCTGCCATAAATTAGGTTTCAACGATGTTCCCTGGAACAACCCGAACGTCATCGCGCCCAAGATCGATGCTCTGGCCAAGGAGGGCGTCATATTGGACGGGTCCTACGTCCAGCCCGGGTGCTCACCTTCCAGGGCTGCCATATTGTCTGGTCGGTATCCAATATCAACGGGGATTCAGCAAGTGCTTGGAAAGGCGCAGCCAGACGGGTTGTATACAAACTTTACCCTGGTGGGCGAGCACATGAAGCGGTTGGGATACAGTACACATGCCATTGGAAAGTAGGTTGAAGTTTGTATTTTAATATGATTATTATTTGACGATTTAATTAGGTGGCACCTTGGGTTCTGCCACGATGACTATTTACCAACCAGTCGAGGGTTTGATACGTTCAACGGGTTTCTGCTTGGAGGCCAGGATCACTACACGCATGAGGCCAAAACAAAGCGTAACAGATGACATCCCGCCGAGAATAGATTCTCATAAGACCGCATTTCCGTACTGTGGCGGTCATACGCCAATGAACAGCATGCAGTTTTAAGCTTACTTGGCTGCGGTTTTAAGCTCTTTTGGTAACTAAAACCGCATCTCTGTGAAGTCAAAGTCTGCATTTCCATTTTGTGGCTGTACTACAGCCACAAAACTGCATGAGAACGGAAATGCTGCATTACAGCATTTTTTAAAATCCTTTCTCGGCGGGATATTTTAGATTGATATTGGAACCTTGTGTTACGTTTCTTAAGTAGGTCTGAAGCCTTCAGCAACTGGATATGACTACTGGAATAACAAGGAAGTTGATCAATCGGCCATGGGCCGCTACTCATCTGTAATGCAATTAAACGCACTAAAATAGAGGTTCGTGTCATTTTATGTCCCATTAGGAATTGAATTCTGCTCACGCAAAGGAGTACATCACATCCAACGCCGACAATGGCGACCCATTCTTCCTGTATGTGGCCCTTCAAGTTCCCCATGGCCCAAATCAATCCCCAGAAGGTTACATGGACAAATACCGGGAGACAGGATATTACATTCGTAATCTTGAAAACCGGTACTAATTGAAGACTTAAATTGTATTTTATACTAAAGAGATTCCTTCCTAGGATTTCCTATCTCGCCATGGTGTCGGCCATGGACGACGCCGTCGGCGAGATTGTCGACAGCCTCAAGGAGAACAACGTCTACGAAAACACAATCTTGGTCTTCCTGTCAGATGTAAACATGAATCCATACTGATGCATATCCTAATGAACTTGTTTTCTAGAACGGGGGCACAGCCAAGACCGGTGGAAACAACTACCCACTTCGGGGCATGAAGGGCAATGCGTTCGAGGGTGGGATCCGCAGTGTTGGATTCGTTCACTCTCCTCTTATCAGGGCCACAGATAAACGGATCAGAGGGTAACTTTAAGCGTCTTGAACACTCTCACTGAGTTACTAAATCAATTCTAGGTTGATCCATGCCGTTGACTGGCTGCCCACTCTCTACGCAGCCGGCGGTGGCGATCCTTCTGACTCAGCTCTCGATGACATCGACGGTGTTGAGCAGTGGAGCTATCTACAGCGGCTGAGCGATGATGGTGACAAGAATGATGTCTCCAATCGGGAGGAGATGTTGCAAGACTGGCGGGTGAGGAAGGATGGCAAGGTGTCGGCAACACTCAGGTGAGAGAAGAAGAGTCAACCCAGTATTTCATGATCTGATAATAATTTTGGCTCTTTAGATTGGGTGACATGAAGCTTTTGATTTGGCCAGACCCTGACAACAACGCATGGGTTAATGAGACATCGGTTAGTAGATTGTGCTTTGACTAAATTCTGTATTTAAAGTTATTGATATGATTGTAGGTGGCCAGCAAGGAGTACGATAAGGAAGATAAACAGCAGAAAAAGGAGTTGGAGGCATTGGTGGCCACTTGGTCTACCAAAGAGACGGAGAAGGAGTTCCACTTGTATAATATAAAAGAAGGTAACTAGCATTGTACACTTCATGTTCATGTTCGTTAACCACTTAATTCAATCAGACCCTGAAGAACGTCATGACATTTCGGATTCAAACCAGGAATTGATC
>LR140150.1:0-19095 GCA_900659605.1 Tisbe holothuriae | reverse complement strand
GAAAGACACGGCCAAACGAATGAAATTAGCTTTTATATAAAGTGTTTAAGCAAACAATAATGAAGATATTACAAGTGAAAGCCTTATTTTTTAATCTTATTATGTTCATATCCCATTTAGACGGTATACTTACAGTAAATTGCATAATACTAGGGTCCATTTTTTCCTACTTGTCCCATTCTGTCGTCCCTTCTCTCCTTTCTCGCCTCCGCTCTTCGTTCCCCGTCGAGTTGTCCATCCACGGAACTACAATCCACTCTTTCTCGTCCTCGTTCCCACTTCTATGGAAGGCCCAAAACAAAAGGACTTCACAGCAGAAGAGTGCAGGGTTGACAAAAGATAAACTTACTTTAGAAGAGATCACCTTACTAAAGTTAGTATCTAGGCTTTAGAGAGTTTACAGGAAGAAGATATGCACTTTATGCACTGTTTTGGACTATAAATTGACTTTTAAAGTAAAATTTCTACCTCATTAAGGGCAAAATGCAAAACTGTTGCTCTTCAATGGCATCAAAAAATCAAAATAAAGTTTCTTCCCTGGTCGTATGAAACAGATTTCAAGTCCAAATCAGGGCTGCCAGGTGGCCTAATTTTAGGCCCCAAAGCCGAAATTTGGCCTAATTGAGAACCTGGGGCCTAGGGGCCTATTTATGAGTTAGAGGGGCCTAATGGGCCTAATGAGGCCTAATTTGGGGGGAAAGCTGGAAAATGGCATTTCAGCTCATTTTCAGCATTTGCTGCATTTAAGAAAATGGTAAAGAAATATTCATGATATATCTTTTTAACATAATGTATAATTTTGGCAATACAAAAGATATATTATCATTTTTTTTCTGTTGGTTCTTTTCAAAACACTTCCATTTTGGTCCCAAAAATTTCTTTCACTTTTTTTAAATTTAGCTAAAACACTCAGAAATACCTGAAAAACCTTATAAATTTTATTAAATGGGGCCTAATTGAGGCCTAATCTAGAAAATTTTAGGGCCTAATTATGACCCAATTGGCCTAATTTGAACACGCAAGAGGCCTAATCCGGCTCAAAACACCTGGCAGCCCTGGTCCAAATTCTTGCTCGATTCCAGTTGGCAGCTGCTTTCAGAGACAAGTCAAGTGAATCCACTTTAATATTTAACAGTCTACAATACAAAGTGCATTAATATATCCACAGCGAGTGATCCTGTCCGTAGCCCCACTGTGCCATGCGTCTGTAGAGATGTCTGACTTCCCCCGTCGCAAGGGCGCCTCCGTGGCAGGCATGATGCCCCACGGGGCAGCTGGTGGGGCAGGTGTGGGGCACCGTAAGGCCTCTCTGGCTCCCTCGCATGCGCACGGGGCCACGAGCAGTCTGTGGACGATGGCTGCCAGTCAGAACTTGCCAGCAGTGTTGAATGATCCGGCTAAAGGTAGGAACAAAAGTACAAAACTCTAAACTTTACTCAAAGGATCTTTGTCTTGGATTGTAGGTTCTCCATTAAATATTTCAAATAATAATATAAAATATAATTTAGTATAATACAGAGTATTGCTATATTGTCAGATTATGAAATACGGCATACTTGCCTGATTTTTTAACATTAACTTTATATCATGCATGTACAGTACTTGCAGACTCTTTGTGAATGCATCTTTATGCTCCTAATTGCCTGTACAATGAAATTGTTCAATTCTCTGGTAGAATTCCAATGATTTGTTATGGAATCCAATCCGTTCAGTGAAATACCATCACGAATTTACCTTTGTTCCCTGGAATAAGTTTATAAGAATATTTGTTATACCCAAGTTGTCCTATTTCGATTGTTATACCAGTGCAGTGTTTGTTCGATTAAACATCATTTATGCAATAGTTCGAACTTGCATTCCGTTGCGACCAACCATTTGAGGTATTAAATCACGCGAGGGAAAATATAGCTTTTAAATTAAAGCACTTAACTAATTATCATAAAATTCATTATATATGCTTCAAAGACCGTTGATCCTTCCCCAGCACTGTATAACCTCCATTCCGTAAGACCAAACTCATTTAAAACTTTTATTAACAATCTAAAAACCACATTAAAACGCTCATAGCTTTCCCCAGTACTGTATGAGCTCCGTTCCGTAGTGCTCGACGACGTAGTCGTGGTAATACATCATGACGGCGAGCGGGTGTCCGATGAGCAGCGAGAGCCACATGATGATGTTGCCGGCGCGCGGGCCGACCTCGCGCTCAAGGAACAGGGAGAGGTAGATGAGGGGCACCTAGAATAAAAGCATCGTTGTTAGGGAATTTCGAGGCTTCTTGTGTTATGTAGCCATAAAATGATAGTAAATAAGCTTCTTGTATAATTATATTTAAGAGGATTCTGGTGATTTTCATTGCTTCTCTGATGGTTTAAATATCAGGGTAAAGAACAACTTTGCATACGCTCCTTTGTCTCTCTTGTTTGGTGCGATTTAAGTTGTTAACACTTATCGGCTCCTTCTTACCTGTACAAACATTCCCAAGAACGCGTAAGGTTTGATGACATCCAGCGGCACCGAGATGAGGAACTCGTGAAAGACGGCGGAGAAGAGAAAGACGACGAGCTGGGACTGGATGGCAGTCCAACCTTTCTGGCGCAGCGGCTTGTACAGATGACGAACGCACCACCTGGAATATAATAAATGGTTTTATAACATCACATAACGCCCAAAGATTCCGGTTTAAATACCTCCAGAACTTGCATTTGAAGTCTATTGAAAGTATTTAAGCATTTCCCTCGAAAGAGCTTTTAACTTCTCACCTGTGTACTGGAATGTTCCAATCCTTCCAGAACTGGAGCAGATTCTTTGCATTCCACCAGTCTCTGTAGAACTCCCGGTCTCCGAATCGGAGGATCTCCCCGACCGTGTTCAGGAACGAGTGGAAGAGGAGGTAGAAGAACGTCAGCCAGATCAGATGGTTCGGGATCTAGAATTAAATTTTATTCAAAGGGGATTGTCGAGTTAGTCTGAATTAAAGTATATTTCAAATAATATTTGGTTTGATCATTTCGTGACTTCAGATCTTTCTTATCAGCGACTCCTTATTATTGTTGTCTTATATTTTAGACAGATATAAGACGATAATTCGAGCTTCGAAATTATTTTTTTTTGTTTCACAGAGGTAAGAGTAAATACTGAGAGCAAACTTGTCAAATGAGAAGAAACTCAAGGAACAATGATAATCTAGAAAAAGGAAGGCCGAAGGGGAGAGCGTTAGTAAAATTGTATCTTGGAAAAGAAAAATAATTCAAATGTAGTTGTCGAGTTGATTTGAGTTAATAACAGTTAGAAAATCCCACGCGGTGATGACGCGCTTCAGTCTATTTTCGGCTTTTTGAAGTTAATTTTTTTGTACATACGGACGTGTGCCCAAATAATGACGCTTCATAGCACGGTTAATCCATTAGCATCCAATAATTCTAGGGAAAAGTATTTGCAATAATCTTACCGCAATCTTAAGCACCCGCTCTGCGCTCTTTCCCAATTCGAGGTCCTGCAACGAATCAATTATTAACATTAACTATAAATGTTAAAATTTTACAATTATACTTACTGAGAATGGAATGAGACTGTTTACCACGCTTGGGATAATCCACTGTTGAATCAACCCAAGCACGATATGCGTTCCCAAGAGAACCTCGAGACCTCGGCGGAGGAGGAAGCTGGAAACGAAAAGTGTCAAAAGCTTGCTTATTTGATACAAATTTTGATAAATTGTATCATTGTAACGCAATATTAGGTATTGTATTTAAATAACCTGCCAGACAATACTCACAATAGTATTATCTCTTCGTTATTACATATAATAGTAAACATTATATACTCGTGTAATGACAACTTAATGATAATTTCTTTACCTCTTTCTAATCCTCTGATTCCGTGGAAAGTTGAGCTCATAGCAGAGCGTGGGCGCCATCCAGAAGTAGTAAATGTCCTTCACGGTCAGATTGTCCGGGTACTGGACGAGGTCGCCGCTGCTCGTAGACGTCGTACGCTCTAGAACGTAAAGTATTTGTAAATGCTATTTGTGCAACTATGAAAAACTTAAAGGCGTTTCAAATATTTATTTGTATTTAACCAGCTCGCAATTTGAATATATTAATGACCAATTGACCATGGTTGCTTCAGTTGTTAAGATATCAAATTTACACTATTTTCAAGGCATTGACAATGTCGAAATTAGATTAATAATTAATATGGTTCCAAAGATGCATCTAATTTTTGCATATACTGGGAATTGATTTTTAGTGTTCGTAGACGTCGTACGTTCTAGAATAGAACACACGTAATTATGTAATAATATGTAATTAGAACAAAATGAGTTTTCTAGCCCTGCGGGAACTTACTCAAAACCTCATTTTACGGACCGCGACCGGCACTTGAGGCAATAAAAGTTACGTCTCAAGATATCTTGTGAAATTATAAAGTTTGAAAAATTATTTTAAAATACTCAAAGGAATTACCAATTTACAATTATATATAAGCTGCAAAATTTAAGCTTAAAGGCAGCACAGTCTCTCTTTTTCGATCCCGTCACATCAGTGAAATTAGTATTTTCACGGCATTGACTAAATGTCAAATTATCTGAATTACGTTAATATGGGATTCTATTGTTTTTTTTGTACATTTTATGGTCGATGGGATTATAATTAGACTTAAATATTACTTCACTGGCTCATTTTTTTCTTGTGTGAATATAAATTTATATGAGTAATCCGAATTTGGTTTAAGATCTACTCACGTGGGTAATATTCAACATACGTACTGCTAGTGATTACAGATAATTATATATGAATAAACTCACTGTTATTCCTCATAACGGAGAAATCCGTCGCCGACGGCGATCGCATCCTCCGATCCATCCCGTTGGCCTTGTAGTCGCCCGCGCCGCCGTGCGTCATGTGCGCGGCCGCGGCTCGGCACCACGCGTTCACGTCCCAGTAGGAATACATCTTGAGCAGCACGATCGTATACATGGCGGTGATGATGGTCGCATTAGCTGGAAAAAGAAATTAAATAGAAAAACTCAAAGGCGTTGTGCTTGTTTAACACCATTATATTAAGCCATCATTAGCCCAAACAAATGTTGATCTTCAAGTTCAAATGTCTGTTGTCCTTTGTCGATAAATTAAAAATATATATATTTTATTGTTCTATAATAGAATACTGCAGAAGAATTCTTACGCATAAAGAGGCTCTTGAAAACTCGTTACTTACTCATTTAAATTATTATAATGTAGTGAAAGCCTCGATTAGTACGTAAAATTATATTTGATAATAAATTCGAGGAAACGTTCTTTGTATTTCGACTTTCATTGCCTTTACTTTATGTTTGGTCGCATTAGATGGAAATATAAATTAAATTAGAAAACTCAAAGGCTTTGTTCTTGTTTAACACCATTATATAATATTTAACTTCATTGAAGTTCATTCTTCTTGGAGGTCTTGACACATCATCAGTGACATGGGATGTGGATAATTTACCATGCAATGTTTTATTTTATTCTATTAATAGAATGCTGAACTAATGGAAGAAAAGAACCCTCCGAGCATTTTAGTTGTCAAATCATTCTTACGTAGAAAATTATTGAAAATTTTGAGTTTGACGAAAAGTTCTTTTGAGTTATCACTTATCTTAACTTGGATAATTTATTCTAAACTGCCGATGCTTTCAATATAATATTAAGGGCCCGTCCAGACCTAATAGAGAAATCAAGAAATCACCAATAAATTGCAGCAATTTATTGCCTCCTCAGGCCTGAGTTGCCTCTGAATAGGAGAAGCTCAGCGCTGTGTATGTGCAATTTATTGGTGATTTATTGGTTTTTTTCTATTAGGTCTGGACGCGCCCTAAGCATTACTTTATTTTCCTTATTTACCTGGTCCAATGAACTCAAATTTCGCTCTAATAACGATCGGTGGTATGAGAAGTAACGAGAACAGGTTGACGGTATGAAGGGCTGAGCCGAAAGAGCCACTGATGTAATGCTGGAATTCATAGATATATGGTTAAAAGTTATGTAAGGGCTAAAAAAATATAGTGGCAAATATCAATTAAACAATATTTTAGGCTAATGCAAATTATTAACTTATTCAAGACTATTCTTACCCCAGCGAGTAGTTTCTCAATAGCCAGCGTCCATAGAATCATGAAATTGAGCACTGAAAATACAGGCAAGCTATTAAGTAAACGACATTTGTAGGGCTACTTAAATCTTTATTCTTACGTGCAAGCAGATAGAATGTGGGATACTCTCCGGACTGGTCAAAAAGGTTCCCTAGAATGAGGTAGACCCAGCTGTAAGGGTTCACTCGGATGCCGTACCTAAATTAAGCATTGATTGTTTATATACTTTATCTGGTACACAGAGATATTTGAGTCCTAGACCATATTAGCTTTCAGTAAGCTGTAAAAAATATCCATATTTTAGTTTTGTGAAGCCAAGCTACAGGAGCTCCCGACAAAATTAGTTATATTTACAGAACTTATATAGTATTAAGATATCAGAAACACCTTTGAATATCTTTATAATTACTCCCAAATTTGTTCAAATACAAACTATACTCACTTGTTTATACTCTCAACCTTATACATTCCTAGTTCATATTAGCCTTCTGTAAGCTGTAAAAATGTATTTTATATCTTGATCAGAGACTACTACTCTCTACCAGGCATTCCATAACATTCGTTATTTTACAGATTTTATATAGTGTTAAGATATCAGAATCACCTTTGAATATTTAAAAAATTAGCTCAAACCAAAACTACTCACTTGTTGAGGTTCTCCAGCGCCAGCCTGACTCCACCCAGTGTGAGCATGAGGAACGCCCAGTTCATGACGCCCGCAAAGTCCTGGAATTGGGCGGCCCACGAGAACAGGGAGTCGCGAGGACGGTGAACACTGAAAGAGAAAGCACAGTAGTTTGATAATATTAGTTAATATAAATTTAACTCACGGTTTATCCGGCTGCGCCCTCCTCTGTTTCTCGTCCTCTGTTACAATCTCCTGCGCACGCGAGGTCGACTTGACGCGCCGCAGTCGCAGCTCGGGTGCCGCGGGAGAGCGGCGGCGCGGCGGAAGCAGGCTGCCATCGGTGCCGAACGGGCTGCTGCGGTTGCGGAGGGTCAGGCCGTCATTGGTGGTGGGAGTGCTGATGGAAGGATAAAATTACTCAAAGGAGAAACTCGTACATGTAATATTTCAGAGAAAATTCGTGTTACCCATGGTTATTATAAGCCCCATACACCCGATGGCATTGGTGTTAACTATTTGCTTGCTATAGTACTTAGTGTTACCCTGTATATTTTTTAGAAATGTGAATTTGTCATTATTGGATATATTATCCTGCTACATTAAAATATGATTTGACAATCTGGTATTTTTTTACTTTGCCACAAGCCTTCAAATGACACTTCATGGGAAGTGCTCCAGTACTTGATACCTGTTGCTGTTCTCCACCGCGTCGCTGTCCAACTCATCCTTCTTGCTGGACGACATCTCTTCTTCTACCGGCTGTTTTCTTCACTTTGTTTTCAACCTGAGGAATTCCTTATCTTATTCAAACTATAATAAAAATGCTGTTGACACTACGAGATTGATACGCTCAATATTTGTGCAGATTTCTCGTCAGCTGCAACTTGTTCTTGTTCTTTCACATGCTTCTGAATGCGGTTCAAAGGTCAGACGGACACAGAGTTATTATTTGGGATGCAGTTCAATGGGTTTTAGGTCAAGTTTAAGGAGTTATAAAAATACACTAGTTATGTAACGAATTGAGCTAATCTCCAAGATGAACTTTTTTGACAGTTTGCCTTGTTCACGTCTTCGATCCCTTTGTACTGTATTTACTTTGTGCACTTGTAGCTCAGCTGCGATGCAACCACAGACTGAGCATAAAATGAGCGGAGTGAGTGCTCGAAAACGGGTTTTGCTTCCTGGGTTTCCTTCCTGAGCGCTGCACTCAGTCGGTCAAAACGAGCGCGCGCGAATCTCCTTTGAACTAGTTTGAAGTTAACGTGGAAAAGGGATTTTAACGTTACCAAAAATTACCCTTAGAACTCGTGTACGATGGATGCGTAACGTTATGATAGTTAGAGGATACATCACAGAGTTTACAAGGCAGCAATATTAATATGTATTTTTCTCAAGTACAGTCGAGTTTTTTAGATTGTAATATGATCATTGAAATTATATAATAATAATAAATCAAGAGTTTTGCTTCCCTCCTCTTATGGTGTCAAGTAGAACTTTGATTATGGAGCAAATGTGGTAATGAAGTGAAATTAAAGTGAAATTAAAGTGAAATTTTATATGTTCAGTGGTTAGTACGCTGTTTTTGCGCGTTGAAATTACCCTAATATTGGACGAAATAAACATACTCTTGTATAGTATACTGGCTAGTGTCACACCATAAATCCACTAATATATTAATAACAAATTAAGGTACTATATAAAAAGCCATTATTAGTACCGGATCATTTCCTCTTCTTCCAGGCAAGCAGCGTGATTTCTTCACCCGTTCTTGGGGCGACTCCTTTGTGGACTCCAGATCGATTCCACCATCGCCATACGTGTGTGAACTGCCACAGGGATCGTTCGACAAGTGAGTGCATTATTTAAATGCTGGATTCGAGTTTATAAATACGTCAGCTATCGACACACCGTTTTCGATAACATAATTCCTTCGAAACCCATCGAGCCCTTTATTATTGCCCAAACAATAACCATTATCATCGAGATACAAGAATACTATTATAGTATATCAATGGTTAAGGTACTAAGTTAACGTCACCAATGATCGTCTTTATAACCATTAAGAAAATAAATGTGTTCATATTATTCAAATGTATGATGCAAAAATTACATATATTTAACGTTTTTGTTCTTTTTATTGGAAAGTACATTTGAGTTTTGTAAATATCCCGAACTTCGCTTATTAATATCGTCCATGTGCATTTTATATAAGTATGTAGTTAAATAAAATTGTGTTCTAAACCAAAAACTTTTATAATTCCAGGTACCTGAAGAAGATCCGTCGCCATAGCCACATCACCCAGCAGCAGCAGCGTGGCAAACCATCGTCATCCCGTCCAAGCCAGTCCCCGCCGCCGCCGGTGGCTGCACAGAATGAAGCAGCCACGTCAGATCTGTCGCCAAGGAGTCTGGCGCAGCAGAGGGAGGCCGAGCTCACTAATAACAACTGGCACAAGTAAGGAGCAAATATAACCCAGTATAAGATATTCTACTTGCAAGGGCAAGAAAAGGGGCATTTTTTAAAATGTAAAACCTTTGTTATACCCAGTGATATGAGGGCAAACAATATCAGTACAGAAAAGAGGGAACACGCTTTGAGTGTTTCCTATTTTTTTCACTTGTATCTTGGTAATGTTTTTGGTACGTTGACCTCCTTGATTAAAGCTTAAAATTAGTTTGGGTCACTTGCAGGGGGAATTTCATTATTATTTGTCTAAGCAGAAGACAAAAAATGCACTGCTGTATTCACTATTCCTTCTTCCAGAACCGGCTCCCACGTCTCCCGTGTCTTCATGGACCCGAACTTTGACCTGACCAAGCCCGAGACGTTCGCCGCCATCTTCCAGCTGGAGATTGGCAGCCGGAGCAACTTTGCCCATCAGGTCGAGCAGAAGGGGAGAATGATTCAGGAGCGGCTGACGCACCAGTTGGACACCGTGGAGGTCAACATTGCGGCGCAGGTGGCGCAGAAGTCGGCGCATTTCTTCCAGGTAAGCTTATCGAAGCATCAACTCGTTTATGATATAATAGCACTTGTAATGTACGTAAGTCAAGTATGATCAATAAAATAAGATAGCTGACCGCCTCCACTGAGCACACGCTTAACATACAATCTACAACAATGTATATATCCCATTCTAACTATGCAACTACCATTGAACAACAGACTGGTTATTAATAAAGTGGGCTTATAGTTATTAATATATGTCTTAATTGCAATTAAAGTTAGAATTGAACAAGCTAGTTTTGATTATTAGTATTCAAGGTTGATATAATGGTGTGTAATCTATTGTAGTTGACGGAACGTGTAATTAATGCAAGTGCCATTTACGACAGAAAAAAACAACGTAAAAGTAACAAACGAGTTACCAGCCCAGCACTCAAAGATTGCCTGGGTGCCAGCTGAAATAATGTTTATAAGCCTAGCCGTTGTAGTATAGAAGCACCTTTAAATGTTTAATCATTGTTTTTTATTTGTTCTACAATTTTGAATACGTTATATGTAATTAATTATAATTCACGCCCAAAAGAGTACTTTTTCGGTTCGGCACTTCACTCAAAATTGACGAATATCGAGAACTCAATTGTAAAGCTAGTAATCCATCTTACCTATAATAATATACCATTAAAATGTCACATTGTCGCGATTTGTATTGTAAATGTCATCATGACCTAAAATATTTTCTAAAGATATTGGAACTACTCAGAGAGACGCGCTTGTCGCTTGAGAAGTTATTTATAATAGCTTAACCTAATGTATATAATCCTTTTCTCTTCTTCAACCACCTTTCCTTTTCTCTTCTTCAACCACCTTTGAATATTTTCCATGATTTTTATTTTGTTTCCAGGTGATGACGTATCACGACGCGTTGATGAAGCAGCTGACGGAGCTGGTGAAGATTGTTCGGGCGTTGAGAGCGGGGCTGCAGAAGGTCGATCAGGAATCTGTTAAGGTGAGAAAAGCTTAAATAATCTAATTAAAGACCGATGCGTAGTTAATATTATTGAGATGACCTGATGCGCCCAAGGTCTTCATTAAAAAATTGTCTAAACCAGCATTAATTTAACATAATAATAGGAAACAGACGCTGATAATATAATGGGTAATTTCGGTAACGTTCGAAAGGTGGCTTTTTACTAAATTAGAGTTACTTAATTGATAACGGCGAATTTTTATGTTCCAATGCCACTTTATTGCTTAGCTTTAAGAATTGTAATTAAGATAAAAATACTCAAAGAAGCTTGTCATCTGTAGTTAATTTATATTTAATCGACAACGATGGAGGAAGCACAACCATCGTGTCGAGAAAGCGTTGGAACTTGGATACTGTGTTTTTTTTGCAAGCGTAAGGCTAATATTAAACAATGAGCAAATATTTTTTTCTTATCTTAAAAATAATCTTTAGTGACACACAATAATGCAAATACATGGAAGTCTAGTCTCAAATTCCATGGCAAATATAACCTTCTCGGGCCCATTTCATAACTTCTTGTGGCCTGGATCTACTATTGTTCCGGCACTCTGTAGCATTAAAATACCGCTACTTTTTCGCATTCGTAAAGCTAATTTCGGGAACTAAATATGACCAAGGATCAATGAAATATTTATAAATATTTTGCTCAGCTTAATTTTTAGAGAAATTCAATAATACTATTTTTGCTTATTACTTAAGAAATTCAAATGAATGATAACGTAAATTAATTTAAATCTTTTTCCAGCCTTCCCTCGAGCTCTGCCGCCTCAAACGGCGCCTCTCCAACACGACCAAGCTGTTGGACAAGCTGCGCCACCTGTCCGCCCTTCACCAGACCCAGCAGCTGATTCAGATGAAGCTCGCGAGCTCAGAGTTCTCCGGGGCGCTCAATATAATCACGACGAGCTGTCAGATACTGGCTGAGGAGCTCAATGGGGTCGTGGCTTTGAGGTAATAATGCAAGCAACTTTTGACATTATAGGACTTTTGTTCGACAAGTCTTTGTTAGTTTATAAACTTAATTAGTTTTACCTTCTCGGGGATTATGCAAAGGCAGTTGCAGAGAATTGATAGGATATATAAAAGACAACTTTAATCAAGAATGGCAGTTGTCATGGATTGTGTTCTTGCAAAGTTGCATAGTTAATTTTTATTTTGGCCTCAAATTGGCTCAAAGCCTCAAACTTAGAGAGGTAGTCTCAGGTAGACATCGTGTGGAGCAACATTTTTGAGGTCCATTTGTTAAATATTAATAACATGAGGGTAGTATTAATTATAATTAATGTTTCAGACACTTCACCCACCAACTGACGGAAATGAAGGGCATTATTGGAAAAGTCCTCCTCAACGACTTCCAAACATTCATCTCATCCGAGATTGGAAGGGAAACGCTGCACATTAAGGTGATTATTTAGAACTTGCACCACAAATTGTATGATGTTGTATCTACTCCTAAAACTACACTTAACATATACCGTGTATGATATACGTAATTGTCAATGTTACTTTTATAAAAGGACATTGCTGTTATATAAAATATATAAAATTATGATGATGTTAAAGTTTAAATAGTATGAATTAAGAGTTAAAAAGTATTTAAAGGACCTTCAAAAGCAGTTATGTGACACAGAAATAACATAAATTACTTTCAGGCCACGTCAATCGAGGAAAACCGCTGCTGGGGCGCCTTTGACACCGACCAGCTTAAATCAGTCATATTCGGATTGCTCAGACAGAACTCGTACTCGTTTCTGGAAGCGCTGGAGGACGCAAGGTAAATATTCACATATGATTTGTTTATTAACTTGCCAGATGAGAAATGTGTTACGTTATATATACTGTACATGTATAAGTAATATAATACTGAATATATAGAATGAAACTTTTTTAAATAGTCAGTTTATCCATATACATTTAAGACTATAATGAGAACTGTAATCTCTTTGTTTTGCACCACCTTTACCGCTAGATGGCGCTGTAGGTCGTGAGATCCTAGTAATGAAAGCCATTTACTGGATATCATGGCCTGCAGCGCCATCTAGCGGTTAAGGTGGCGCAAAACAAAGAGATTATGTTTCCCATTTATGCAAAGTATTTACAGTTTCCCCGAGTTGAGTAATTATTGAACTTTTTATACGTTTATCAGTTATAATACAACATTGAATTAATCAAATAATTGTATAATTTCAGTGGCGGTGCCATTAAATCCACCCTCCGTGACGTGATCGTCAATGTCCGCCCTCCGCCGACCGACAAGGACATCACGATGACCAACCTCGTCATGGAGTTTGCAAAGGAGGCGAGCTCAGGTGAGGAGTTTGACTTTTATTTTGTTTGCGCAAAGGTTGTTGCCGAATAGAGATTGCATTAAATAGCGAAACAGGGCTGCCAGATAACCGATTCGTCGGTCCAAAATCGGAAAATTGGACCGAATTGGGAAAACCATTCGGTCCAAAAAGGGTTTTGACCGAATTATGAAATGTGTCCGAAAACGGACCGAATTTGAAGAAGTCCCAAATTTTGGCAGATTGCCTCTTTTTATGGTAAAAAAACTAAAATACTCTAGCAAATTTCAGTAATGTTCACAGTTTTTGTAATATTCTGTATAATTTATCATTTTTTCTCTGACTCCATTCTAGATTTTAATCTGCCTTTGAGAATAATAGTTGCTTTTTCAACTTCCACTGAGGAAAATTAACTGCAGTCCTGCAATATGCAAAGCCATTTTCCCAATAAAGCATAACTTTGAACATGTAATCAACTCGTACAAAAATTGCCGTTGGGGGAAGGCCGAAAAAGACTGCTCGCATAATGATGAAGACACAATTTAGTTTTATATAAATAATTAAATAGAAGAGCAAGGCTGACATTAAACGTTCAATCAAACGTATTATTTATACTATAAAACAAATATAACATAAGTAATCTGTGATAAGGGATCACCAGTAAAATATATATTTAAAAAAAGTCATCTGTGATTAATTAGCATTAATCACAAACAATATTTTTTTTGGAGAAATTTCAAAAGAGTACAACTAAAATTGATACAACTTGAATTAAAAATGGCGTAAGAGAGCATTGGATAAAATGACAATAAAAAGAAAATTACGCTGTTTTATATATATACACTGTAAATTCGACTTATTAGTGGTATTTTACATATTTGACCGAATTTAGACCTTTTTGACCGAATTTCAGCTCCCATTGGACCGAATTGGTTTTAAGCATCTGGCAGCCCTGTAGCGAAACAATTAACGTTGTTGGTAACTTGGTCATGTTGCTTCCGGCTTTCAGGAACTTTGCCTCAGATTTTGAGGGATATTTTAATAAAATAGATAACACAGAAGTGAAGTTCAGAAGTATGCATAAGTCCCCTTTCCCTCTATATATGAAACGTATTTATTAATATTATTCGCAGTAGTCTTCAAGAATACATCGAAGACTTTATGATTATCAGCTTCATTAAGAGATAGTAGGATTGCATTGTCATGATAGTTTCATTAGTTAGGTAGGTCTCTAAAATATGAAAGTTGAGTTAAGAAATTACTTACTCGGTGAAAATTAGTTGTTTTTAAAACTTTTGTAAGATTAGTTCAAAGGCTCTTGTACAGAATCGTTAGTATATAAAAGACAACTGATTTTTGAGTAACAGCCTTGATGCGTCTGGTCGGCACCTTCTCTGTAAAACTTAAATTTTATTACCTCTACTTTAGAGGAATTTACTTACATCGAAATCCTTATATAAATCACTCAAATTGTGTCTCAAAGGGTATATTTGAGGAGAATATACTAAAAGGTTAAAAATATATCGATATATCATATTTAAGTATCGTATGTATCTATCTTGAACTTGTTCGCGATTTTTCAAAGGTAGTTGTAGAGAGTTGGCAATATATATAGAACACAAGTTAATTAATTAGATGTTCATGCTTCGTGGTCCTCTCGATACCATTCTGTGAAAGTCATATTTTATACCTCAAAATTCGAGGAATACATTTCATCAAAAATCATTCATTTGAAATTTCATCAAAAATCATTCAGGATACTAAAGGATCTGAAAAATAATAAATTAATTCTTAGTTATAACCGATGCATTTACTACTTAAATTATTAGAACTGAATGAAAAATACTTTCAGAGGAATGGCTCGACCTCTTCGACACCCTAATCGGCACTCTGATCGGACTCCTACATCGGATCTCTGTCATCAGCGGCGTGATCAGCGAGGCGATCGTGGAGGCCGCCGGGGAACAGCAGCAAGACGTGGACGGCGGAGAAGAAAGCGCGGGAAATTCAAATGTGATTGAGATTCCGCCGCAGCAACTGGAAGCATTACTGGTAAGGAAACGGTTTTATAAGTTAAGTTAATATCCGGGCACATTATGCATATTGACGTACTGCAGACTAGTCTAGTACAGTTATACGTCATACGAAAATTTTGTCTTCTGGACCAGTGAACTCCACATTACTAGTTCTATAACTGGTAGCAAACTTAGACAATGTGCCAAGTTCTTTATTGGGTGGAGCTTTTTTGGCATTGGTGCCTTCAAAATATTTCCAATAATGTTACGTGGGAAAAGTCAAGACTCGGACGACCGAAGGACCGATTGTGAAGGATGCGATCTATAAATATATATAACATCTCGGTTGTAAGTACTGTTGAATATTTTCCCACTGACACTTCCAGAACACAAATAGCAAATGACAATAGTCCCCGATTTTATATAATATAATGGACATTGCAAGAGTGAACATTAATAGTTAGTAATAGCAGAATAATTTTACAAGCACTGTGTGCAGGATCAATAATTCATGCATTATGGTGTAGTTGAAACACTCGGCTGGTCACTTTGTAAATAAAGTGTGTTGCACGTAAAACTTAGAACACTAAGACACATTGTTCTTTAGTGCACCACGTTGAAAGATATTCTGGACTGAGCTTTATGGCCAATGAGTAGCATCGGTTAACTGTATTTTCCTCTTATAAAGTTCCTTGTAAGGATCTAAAATATATTATATTCTTAAAGGAGCTCACAAAGGCGAAAAAACCGAAAAAGCCGGACACTAAAAAAATGGCAACATGAGCTCTTTATACAAAACTCCAGTTGTAAACAGCTTTGAACATTCTTGGTTTACTTTTATTCCAAAAATCGCGAGCAGATGACTGATCTACTCGCCACTCCACAATTGTATTTTAGTATTACTAATATTATTTAACTGGCACTAACCTTAGTCAATGTCATGCTGAGCCTCACCTTCTTGTATTTGGTTAAAAAAAGTTATTATTTTTGGCCTTGGTGCCTTTAAAATAATATCAATAATGATATTGCGATGCTGGTGATGGAAATGGCCAACAACACGATTAAGTCGGATTAACGCGATTGTGAAGACCTTTTATTTATATATAACATCCCTGTTGTAAGTACTGTTGATTATTTTCCCACTAACCCTTTTGGAACACAAATCGCAAATACCAATAGTCTCTGCAACAGTCCCCTTTTCATAAATGGACATTGCAAAACGGATATGTAGTAATGGCAGAACAATTTTACAAAGCACTGTGTGAAGTCTCATTTATGAGGACGGCTATACATGTATAACTTTTTAAAAAATGTTGGATTTTTTAAAGTTTGATGGCAGTTTGCAGGCTCATTCATTTAATATGGTGCAGTGCAGTGTACTTTATAAAGAGGTTATACGTTATTTTATATAAGGGTGCAGTGAAATATTGTCTAACACTCGGTTGATGACTTTGTTAAAAACACAAGACGAAGAAACTCTTTGGTTCAAAGATATCGCAAGATATTCTTATTCTTGTGCTAAAATATGCGGTACTACTAGGGCGCTAAATAGGAATGCGAAAATACGAGGTTGCTCAGTAAATGAATTTGAGGTTCCGACTCAAGTACTTAGGTACTACTAGTAAGCTTAATTTAATTGTATTTTGGCCTCTCCGAGCGAATCAAGGGCAATGTACAACAACTAATTTATAAAGCCTTTATATAAAACTACGGTTGTAAACACCTTTGAGCATTCTTTTTTTCCTTTCAGTCCACAAACCGTGAAGTCCTCATCAACGTCTGCGAGCAGATGACTGAGCGCCTCGCCAAACTCCTCGCCCAGCGATCCAAACCCGGCGCTTCCGAGCACCTCACCGTGCAGGAGCTCACCCACCTGGCGTTCCTAGTCTCCGTGTTTGCCAGGGAGACTGCGGAGAAGTCGACGAGGCAATGTGCTGGTAAGAAAATACATTTTATGATTTTATGATATATAGTATCCTTAGCATATATGTATAAAAAAGATCCTTAGTATGTTGTTCAACTGTTTAATTAAGGGAATCTCTATAAAGGTTCATATTTAACAATATTATTTAAGCTTGTCCGCAATACGATGTAGAACATAAAAGCTAATATAAATGTATATAATAATTAAATTAAATCAACGTTTTAGTATAATATACATAATATGTTAATGAATTTCTTTGTTATCCTTTCCAGGCCTCCAACTGAGCCTCCAATCCCAGACTGTGATGTACATCCAGAACTTCCACGAGGAGAGACGAAACCAGCTCTCGGACAAGCTCGAGAAGGAGTCTTGGAAGAAGACTCCCGCTTCGGAGGCGTTTGATAAGGTCTATGCAAAGTTGAAAGCGATTCCGAGTCTGAAGGCTCTCTTTGAAGTGCAAGAGAAGCAAAACGGGCATTTGGAAGAGGTAAGGCTGTTACTGTAAACCCAGGTATTGCATGGAAATTATCAAATATACAGGAAATAATATTTAAAATATATTTATTCGGTAATAATTGCTGAGTGCAAATCCCAAATTCCCTATATGGGTTAATTTTGATAATGTTCCATCCCACCCTTGGCGTCACTTTTTATTAAAATAAATATTCAAAGCTGTATACTGCGTATATTTAGTATTAATAGTAACATGATTTTAGTTCGCGTTGTAGATGCTTCTCACCTCGGCTATTCGGTTGTACTTGTCCATTATATTTTACAGCAAGCATATGCGTATTCACATTCATACTCGTAAAATAGAATTAATATTTAAGGTTCAAGGTTGCATTGAAACGTCATTTACTGATAAAAGAATATTTACCGTTAAAATAGCTATAAATACAAAAAAAAGTATTTCTTTTATGTCAGTCAATTTTTGTTTCATTTGTAATCAAAGAACGGGGGGTTTAATCATTCTTACTGCCTTTATCACTTGCTTTGGTCCTTGTAAAGGTTAGCTCAGAGACGTTATTCTATCTATTAAATCACTCCGCTGGTGTTACGATGTAACCCATGGGCCTGTTAGCCTGTCAATGTGTATAATATTTTAAATATTAAGCTAAAAAGAAGAGGGTTTTAATATCTTATCGTAACTTTTTTATTGCTTGCTGTATTTTATAAGTTGGTTTTGTACAGTTGTAGACTTCTTTTAGAACTTTTCACTTAAAACATTGAAAATCTGGTTCACTCGTATACTGAAATTTCAACAATCTCTTACTTCAACTTTAAAGTTATAATATATTGAGATAGGCAAACACTAAACATTTTTATTAATTATTAACCATTTTCCAGGATTCCACTTCGAACCATGAAGCCAACAACAGCAATAACACAACCGAGCCAGACAACCAATCAAATGCAACGAGTTCGACAGAGGACGAAGCAGGGACATCTAAAAACGAAGACGATCCAGGGACATCTAAAGATGAAGACGAAACAGGGACTCCTAACACAGAGGACGATCCATCGAGGTCTAGCACGCCACTTCCATCAAGTGATAAGACATCGGTGGTATCGACCGGCTTGTTCCTGCTAAAGGATGAAAGCTTCGCCGTGGTCGCGAGCGTGCCAGAGTTCCTCAAGATGTTGGCAGAGTACTGGTAATATGATTTATAAGGCTCATGTGCATAGTTTGATAATAATTATAGCTGTTTTTGGTTAAACTTATACTGTCAATAGTTCTCTACAAGATGACAAAAAATAATAACCAAGGTTTAGATTTCAAATCTTTAATTATTCAAAGGCACTTTATGTGTCGAAAGGATTTAAATATTTGAAGATTGGTTTCCATTTTTTACGACCGGACTGTCTCCTTTTCTTGGTTATCTTCTTATGCTTATTTTTAATAGTCTTGTGAATGACTAATTATACAGATATATACGTTTGAGTTTTTTGAGTTTTTTGTGTAATATCACGTTAACATCATTTTCCCATTTCCAGCAACCTCTGCACCATGCTCCCCAACGTCTCCGTGGAACTCGGCCTCAAAACCGCCGAACTCATCAAGTTCCTCAACTCGCGCGTGTGCCAGCTCATCCTGGGCGCGGGCGCCATCTCCGTGGCCGGGCTCAAGACCATCACCAT
>LR140149.1:0-19100 GCA_900659605.1 Tisbe holothuriae | reverse complement strand
TTATTTAAAATTTTCCTTTTCATTTTCATCCCATGTTGAGAAGGTAACTCACATTATTTTTTCAGTCCATTTTGCCGGCATATTAAAGTAAAATTGGACATATAACTTTCATGCAATGTTGAGAAGGTAGTTAAAATTGTCAATTAGCATGTTATAATTAATAGGAATATACACAGAGCCAAAAATAATTAAATCGTTTTTAAGTAAATTAAGTTATCATATTCTTGAAAATCATTTACGGTTGACGAGTGTACCATTAGTGTTAGAGACGCTTTACACACATGAATTAAATATAAAAATATCATTAGGTTATGTTTATCATGCGCTTCAGCAAAGTCTTGCTCAACGCTGTCCCAACACCAGCACAACAAGAGTATCTAACTCAGCAATGGCAAGAGCTGACAGACCTTCCTTTAACTGAGTCCTACTCTGATCCAGGGCAGTTTAAGCTTCAGATTGAGCATTTGAACAATGAAAAGTATGTCAAAGATCATATTTGGAGTCGGTTGGAGGCTGTGCAATACTGTGATAGTAATGTGCTGAAGGAATGCAAGGACAAGTTTCAGCATGTCTTAACTGACAGGTTTGTGTTATCAATATTTAATGATATGCATAAGTTATTGAATGTACTGTAATTTTACCTAGACCTTGCCAGTGAAATAAAATAATGCACATATTATTGATATTACTTACTTATTTTTAAGTTTCAGTTTCTTTAAAAAAGTTTTAATTGGCTTTCTTATCTTCAGAGGCATATGCAGCGCCTTCAATTCTGCACAGCCTGGCAGCCAATTTAACAGCACCATCTACTCAAAGTACCTTCAACAATTTGGAAGAATCTTCCAAACCTACCCAGCAGACGCTGCCAGCAATGTTGAACAGCTCCACACTGGGAAACCCTATTTGGAACTTATACTTGACATTCACACAACCGAGATTACAGAGACTGAAGGAGGGCACTTTGAACTGGCAATAAATTCATTTGAAGATGCCTTCCACACAGCTACAGTTTCATTGGAGCTGTTTCCAGGCAAGTAGTTCTAGAAAATATAAAAGTAATCCACAGTAAAAGCAATTTGAACGGAATGCTATAACTAAAATTACACTCTAATTAGGCAATTTATTATACTGTATATTCTGGGGAAGACTATTACATCATTTAGGATGTTCCCAGATTGGAGGAATTTAGATAATTTCCTTGGAGTATCCTCTCTTTTTGCAAAATCCTCTGGGTTTCCTCAGAGTTTCCTCCGAGGAAACCCAGCGTTTTTCCTCTTTTCTGCTCCTGCTTAGGCCGCTCCCACATGAGGGGATTCGAACGAGTATACTCGGAGTATACTCCTCCTTTTTAGAGGAAACTCGGAGTTTCCTCTTCTTTTTAGAGGATACTCAGAGTTTCCTCCTCCTTTTCGGAGTGTACTCCGGGTATCCTCCTCTTGTTTGGAGTATCCTCGGAGTATCCTCGGAGTATACTCTCTTGAATCCTCCCATGTGGGAGGGGCCTTAGGAGATAAAAGATCAAAACATATCGGAACAAACCAAATTTCTTCATTTAAATATTCCAAACGTTATCATCACCCCTTGAAAACAGTATATATGTATTTCCCCTGAGTGACTGAATTGAGAATTTAAACCTCTCATAATTTTCTCCCAGTCATACACATTTGCGGTGTCTTTCTGTATCGCATGATGTGCTAGAGAGCCGGCCCCTTTCTTTCTTTCTCTCTCTCCTTCCCCCTTTCAAAACTCCCACAAATGAAGGAGAAAAGTTGACTTTTACTTCACGTGTGTGGAGGAGTATTAAAAATAATCAATGGCAGAACTTAACTATTCATGAGACGTTGTCTATTGATAAAAAGAAACAAGAACATTTTATTGGAGAAAAAGTGAGTTTAATACACTTTTTGTCCGAAAGTATTTCTCAGGGATGTCAAATATCACGGCTTCATTTTCAGCACCAAATATTTTCGTCAAAAGTGTGTTCGTACGACGTCAGGAATAGGTATAAATTATGCATTTTAGAGCCAAACACTTTCCCCCGGCCGACAAAGGAAACACAATCGCATTACACATATTTGTGCAGGTTGCATTATTCGTATTAGATCCGTCTGCGTGCGAAGCTGCCACTCAAGACGTGCTTCCGCGAACGAATTGTTCAAATTTCCCGCGCTTTTTTTCGGCGCAACTTTGGCGGCACCGTGGTGGTGGCCCGTTTTAAAGACTTCTTACCACAAAATATGGGTGCAAAAAAGACAAAGTTGGCATGTCATCCTTGGTGGAGGTGGTGGCTCTAATCTTTCTCGCTAATGCATGCGGCTTTAACAGGAATCGGTATAAATTCCTATGTCGTCGTCGTTTTGAATACTTTTGAAGGCTGCTGCACCCGTTGCTGCATCCCAGCAGAGCTTTTTAAGAGGAAAACTAAGATTGAACTCCTGGAATCGAACGGCGGTGTTCCAAGGAAGCTGTACGAGAATAAGCGAACCGCAACAGACTGGCAAAAATAAAACGAATGCTGTCATTAAGATCATATTCCCATTTTTGGAAAGTGCATTTTGTGCCGCGCTTGTAATTAGACTTGATGATAACAGGAGACGGGAGTTAAGGCCTACTTGGCGCCAGCGCTTCCAGGGAATGAAAAAGAGCGGGAGATTTGAATTTTGTTGCCAGCCCGACTCCACACGGGATCCCAGAGTCATGTCAGTGAACCTCACTGCAATGAGACAAAGACTTTTCGCTACTTCTCGGGAACTGTACAATGCAATTTGCAACTTTGGAATAAGAAACTTTTGGAGGGGAAATTGTGTCTTTGACTTTGTCCTTAAAGCTGTCGTCTAGAGCTCGGTATAAAATTAGCAAATAGTTTTGGCTGTCCTCAGAACAAAGGAATAATATTGAAATATACTATAATTACATGAAGTAGTCGAAAGAAACGCAACTCCATGCAAATTAACGTTTTGGCAACAGAGTTTTTTTGCATGCAGAAAATAGTCCGGTCTAAGTTTAGTCGATTGAGGGGAAGAAGTCCTTTTAAGTTAATTATGCCTTTTTCGTTGGGCAGCGCAGTCAATGCCACCCAGCTTTGAGCACTTGCATGACCAGCTCCCCGCTGCCTCTGATGTTATTAGAAAACTTGACGGCTTTCCAGGAAGCAGGAAGGAAGGCAGTGACAATAATAGATTAGTAAAAGAGGCCATCAAAATATATTTATAGGGAATGGTGGAAAAGGGGACACCTTTATTGCCACTCTTTTAATGCCCATTTCAGGAAAATGCAAATCTTGTATTGAAAAATATATGGCACATATGACCTCTAGAATGTATTTTCGCAAATCGAGCTTTTTGCAGCATAAAATTGATTTAAGATTTTTAAATGTCATTTCATTAAAATGTGAATAGAGCTTCTCATTGTGTATTTTATAATGTATTCTAGTAACTGGCAAGCAGAGTTAAAGATTATACTGAAATGTTATTAGCCTTATTAGCACATTATGGGGAGATATTGAGAGTAGGCAACGTTAAGGATTTATTTCCCTACTAATCCCTTTAGTGAAACTTGTATATGGGACATTCTTTTTAGCCATTTTAGCGGAGTTGCTACTACCACCTCTCACTAACTTTGTCCGCTAATCTGGCCGCCTTTGTATCTGGCCCAATCTTGCAGAGTCCCAAAGGAGAAGAGAGGAGAAAGAGAGAGGGAGAGAGCAGCTGCAGTAAATAGAGAAGAAGAGTAAGCAGCTAGTGGCCGGTGGGAGGGACTTTCGCATGCTACTGGCCTCCGATTCGCGGACCGACGACTTGCGAAAAATCGATGGCAGCTCTTGGGAGCAGCCAGCAGCAAAAAAGAAGTCACAGCAAATTACAGATTCATGGTTGGAATAAAAACACTGCTGGGATGGTTTGCTGTATATTGTGTGTGGGACTGAAGAGAATGTATAATACATGCAGAATAAATTCAGGGGGCTGGTTTCCAAGAAACAAAGTGGATAAATTAAGCGACGACATTCTCATGTTCATTAGTTCGGGGAAACAGAGTTGTGTGTATGTGCAAAAAGGGGTTATTTTGACAGGAAAGTTCATTCCATTATGTATAATATTCCTATATAATTGTAAAAGCCATACCTGCACCAGAATCAGCATGAGTTAACTTACATTAATTAGAGTTTGATTCACAATCTTGGTACTCTATGTACTCCTACACCAATAAACGTTCATGACCCGTACTTTGCTTCGGTTTCCATCAAGGAAGACTAAGACTCATCATGAATCTTCCAACATAAACAAACAAGATGTGCTAACCGCACAGACAACAAAAAAGTAATTCTAAATACATGATGAAATTAGGTTATGTATAACGCCTCTTGAAGTAATTTCTAGAATTTTAGACTATTATACACATGGTTACTTTGAGCGCTTGTAACCTAATGTTTGTAAGTATAAATTGTTTATTTTTGCTCTGCTTATCTGCTTATGCAGGTCGAGTGGGTGTCAAGGATGTTGCTTTTGTTTTGATTGACGCTGAATTCAGATAGGGGAGGGAAATTATCAGAAACCCGTACGATGTGAAGAGCTAAGATCACTCAGAAGAAGGAAGTCATAATGGCATTTATTAACATAAATGGTAGTCTGGGTGTCTAGTTCATTGGATAATCTAATTTGAAAATGGTGAATGTTTCATAATTATTGCATGAATGCTGCTCCTCTTATTTTGGAGTATGAGGGGAAATAAGTTGTTGCTATACCTCATGAAAATATTATACCATACTGTGGTATTGTATAGTCCGTGCCATATACATGTACTATCTACAATATATTCTGATTATAACGCCTAGCTAGAGCGCAAGCTCGTTGCAGAATGGTTAGCATACTGGTGATCCATGAAAGGGGTCCGAAGTTTAAGTCCCAGGATCCCCACATGTTCTTTCTCGTCTAAGTGTACTTTAAACCTCTTTAGGATCTTTCATATGCACATTCCATCCGTTCCTCAGTAACAGCCTTTCTCAAAATTAGAAGAAGAAAACCTCACAAGACGAGGAAAACCCACATTGCTTTTCAGAACCCAGGCCATACCCTGGAGCTCCATGAAAAGGATTCATAATTGAACACCAGCTGGGCCTTTAAATGACTGACGCAACTAATAATCTGACGATAAGAAACCAGGTTAAGGGAACTCTGTCTGCAATCAATACAAATACAAACCGTTCGCATTATAACGTCTGAATGCATTAAGACGTCGATATATCGAGGAATTTCCCAATTTAAAGTCAAACCAGCTTGATGTGTCTGCATTTTGTCCGTTTCCTTTCATTCCCGGAAATCGACTCCGTTTTCGAGGTATTTGTTTTTGCCCTTGCCACCGAGCTGTGGAAAAGAGTAAATTAGCTCATCAATGGCACAGCAGCAACTCAGCTGTCGATTTTTCATGGCCGGCCGATATGAAGGTCTGATGATGATCTATACAAAAGCAGCTTTTCTATTTCTCAATAAAACCACACGCGATTTTTTTCAGGTTTGTTTTCTGGAATTGAATCTGGATCATCGTTTGCTCTTATTTTTGAAAGCAGTCTTTTCATTTTCTTTTGTTTTTGTGTCATGCAATGGAAAGAAATCCTTCTGTTGTTGCTTAAAACAAAACTCTCTGAGGTCGGCAACATCTAAAATCCCTGTAGGAAAATAGAGAAAGGGTCGTCGTCGTCTCGTTCTTAGAAAAGCGCTGCACTTTCCTGTCAAAAGAGGAAAATCACCCAGAGAAAATATATTTTATCCACTTGGCATTTCCAGATTTTATATTTACATGGATTTTAAACTTTTTTTAGATAAGATTGATGGCTCATAATACCAGGGCATTGGAAGTTACTCATTTTTTCGGTTAAGTTACAGTTACAAGTTACTTTGCCAAAATTGGTAACTAGTTACCCAAAAGTTACTCTGCAGATCCAGTAACTAGTTACAGTTACAAGTTACTTTTAGCGTTGCCCAAAGTCAATAATAGACAGCAAATGGTAGTTTTAGCAAAATTGACAAAATAAGTAAAATTTAAAATTTTGAAGTTGATCCCAAAAAGTCCCTTTTACTAAAGAGTAACTGTAACTTCTGGTGAATTTCTATAAGTTACAAGTAACTGTAACTTTTATTGGAATTTCTACAAAAAGTTACAGTTACAGTTACTATTTTAGAGGCCTGTAACTAGTTACCCAAAAGTTACCACTTTGAGTAACTAGTTACAGTAACTAGTTACTTGTAACTAGTTACTCCAAAGCCCTGCATAATACTGAATCTAAGGATCTAAGGATTATGATCTACACATGAACATATGTGTCGTATATAAGTAGTTACATGCCAAAAATACACTGTTTAATTATTGAAGTTACAAAATGTAGCATTGCTAGCACAGAAAGCACATATTACAGGGTGTTTCATAATTTGTGTCCTCATTAAGAATGTAAATTACTCCCTCATACTTGGCTTAAGAACCTTCCTTAGGAAATAAAGATTCAAAATTTAGAGTGGGAAATTTTACTGTATGTGGGACTAATATTTTCACCCACTTTGTTTCCCACTCTCCTCTATCTTTTTTAACTTCATAAGACAGTTTCTCACTTTCCCCATTTACGAGATATAAGCATTTGTAATGGGGATACGAATTATGAAACACCCTGTACATGGTTTATCCTATAATTGTACTATACTCCTCATTTCTTCCACCCATTGAACCAAAAGCTCTGACCGCATTATGAAATATGTCCACTACACTCATTCACTCACTCTCATCTTCTTCCAACACGTGTCTGACGTTTGTCGCGCCGACTTCCCCTCATCAATGGCGCTTAACCACAACTCAGTTAGAGCTCAATGTCGGCATTACATAACAAACGCGTTAATAAGAATTATTCGGAGTCACGATTGGAAGAGATCAAACCGGATTAGGGGATTAGGCCGCAAATTTTCCTGTTTCTCTTACCTTAAAGTTGTCTATGATGCTCTCCAGCTTGCCCTTGAGCGCAAAGTCCGTCGACTCGGCCGCCTTGGCCTCGAGCTGCTGCACCAGCTGGACGACGAGGGCGCGCGCGTGCTCCTCGTGCTGCGGGTTGGCCGTGTCCAGCTCCTCAGCGAACGACGCCTCCAGCCAGCCAGCCAGCGTGTGGCGGGCCTCAAGGGGAAAGTGGTCTCCATAGATGTTCTGAAAATGAGCTTATTATAAAAGTGTTCATATTATATTCTCAAATCATTACTTGAATCTGTCGTGATACATCTGCGGGCAAATGCTGAGCCTTGGCAGACGACCAGAGCAGTTGCGCAGCTGCTGCGCCACCTCCACCACCACCGGGCACCCCGCCTGCAGCTGCTGCAGCTGCCGCAGCTGCCGCAGCCGCGGCTGCCTGACTTGATGTGGACTCAGTCGGGCTCATTGCTATCGCCGCTGACATTGAAGACGTGCTGGGGTTCGGGGAATCTGAAATGGGCCAGAGTAGAATAAGAAGTCATATGATTGAAAAGATTGAATGTGTGTAAAACCTTGGTAGTAAAATGGAGCAAAAAGCTCCGTTTCTTTATTTTCTTCTTCGCTCTGTTGTCCGCCAATTCTTGGAAAACCAGTCACTCTACTGTAGAATTTCTTCTCTGTTGCTCTCCTTCTGAACGAGTTGACAGAAATCAGGCAAAGCCAGGATGACGAGGCAACTTTACGTCATGTGTGAAAATAAAGCAGGAAAAAGTGGCCCTTCTTCTATTCGTTTTTACGCCTCGCTTTGACGGATTATATAATTTTTATCAATGCATAACAGCGGGAGTAAATGAGCCGTACAAAGGACCCATTCTTGTCTACGTATCAGTTATGTTCATGGATTACTCCTAATAATAAAGCATGATCATCTTTCGGAATCCCTTTTCAAGGGGTGGGGATGTATCCAAGCTAGCAGTCTCCAAAACCACATTTAACTACAGACTGTAAAGTTCTCGTCCGACTGTTGCCATTCGCAAAGTCAATCACCTGGACGTGCCTCAGCACAGCTTGCAAAAAATGAACACAAAATAAACGAGTGGTAGTTAAAAAAAAGTGCAAGTCTGTCGTTCGGAGGGATGTTTTATGCGATCCCTTTTTGTGGCTTTTTGATGAGCTCGTCGTCCGGGCCAAGAAAATGCAACCAACTCGGACGACATTTTCGCCGTCTGGAGTTGGCAGGAGTAGCTTTGGCTGCATGGCCCCAGGGGGGCAGGGACTGCTGCTGCTGAACGAAACAAAGCCGGTTTCATTAGCGGAACGTGAGCTATGCACAAAAGCACGATAAAACCCTTGAAAATACAGTCATCCAAGTTTTTCTGTTCTGTACTCGTCTCATGCAACCATGTCACCGAGTTATGGAAAACACAGTGGCAACGTCTAAAAGTTTCCTTTACTCCACGGGCGGTACTGACAATCGAGAGTGCAGCATGCTATCAGATACCCCTAATTCCATTTCTCCCACTTGATTTCTTCTACTTCTCCTGCCACACTAACCGTCGCCGCCGCCGACGTCTGGCTCAGACGAAGGAAATTGCTTTCGCCGAAAAAAGCATGCACTTCTCAGGAAACCGACTTGGATCGAAAGTGTCGATCACTGACCTTATCAAAATGTTACGGCCTCTAAAACACTTTTCACTCACCCAGAGACTCGCCGTCCTCCTGCTTCAGGTCCGTGCTCAGGTCCATCGTTTACAACTGATTTCAATTAATGATGTTTATGTAGGAGATAGAGGCTGATGTCAAACAATATGTTGGATGAAGATGAAACAAGTCGAAATGTCTTTTGAGAGCGCGGCTTCGATTATCATCATCTTCGTGGTGTCGTCTAGGCGCAGCAAGCCTGAACGCTGAGGTCGCCATTTTCGCACTGAGTTCAGCTCGCGCACTCACTCACGCTCATAACATCATCATCGAGTGCAGCGGCCTAGCTGTCGTATATGCAGCTGATATCAAATCGAATGAATAATTGTAAAATGCTAATTTAAGATAACAAGGCTTGTTTTAAACTATGATACGGACAGATAAGATTATCTTCTTGACTTTGACAATGCGTCGAAGTTTGTATGTAATGATCGTTTGAAGTCTCTCCGCACGCGAAAATTATCGTCATCATCGGCGCAATTCGTCTATACAAAACTGCGTTTTCCGAGAACTCCGAAGGGAGAACGCAGAAGTAAAAGTAGTCGGAGAAACAACGTTCATGTGGGTAGAACAAACCGGTTTTTAGTCCTTGAACGCAATAGTACAATAAAGATTGGATCGAGTGTTAATTGTACTCTTTAGCTCGCGTACTTTCTTCTCACCCCCTTCCAACTTTGGTCAAGCGTAATATATGCCGCTAATAAACCCGCTGGTGTACGATATGTAAAAGCAAATTAAACCAGAAAAAGTGGGGCATCCAATTCTAATCAACGCGTCTTTCCTTCATTAATATCTGGAAATGGAAACCGGTCTTGTATTTAAGAAAGAGGGTGCTCGCTGCCTGCATTATTAGTCTACGCGTTAATGTGGAGCATAAGTACATTTGTGGTCACCCAAGATATGAGACGACAACTCGAACTGTTTTGATGGCGTTTGTTCCTTCCTAGATTCCTCCCTCGAATTCTGAGAAGCGGCGTGGCCTTCATCGTCATACTCGCTCTCTAATAGCAGCAGCTACCTTCACAGTACAGAAGACACCAACGCAACAGGTGCATTATATGGGGGATGGGAAGCTCAAAGCAGCAGCAGAGGAAGAAAGCCTATCTATAAAAGCTCATCACTGGTCACAACAATTGATATCACGTTCACGGTATTCGCGCTCGTACTTTCAGCTATGTGGCAGCTCGATACGTACTTTGGAGAGGGGTTGACAGATGGGTTCAAGGGGGGAGATAATCGCTGTGACCCCAAGGTCTCAAAGTACAACCCTATAGATGCTCAGCATAGTAGTAGAGCTTTCCTCTCAGCACCACTTGACCGCAGCTGCTATTAGCTGTCACAATCAGATCAGTGCACGCTGCCCTCTCAACTTGTTGATCGCATTATACTGCATCTATTACACCTACCTTGCCAACATTTCCTTCACATCATACGACTTCTTATCTAACTACGCAGTTTGAGGGGTGGTTTACTTTCTGCTTTCTCTCCCTATCCGTCACACACTTCATTGAACGTTTCACTTACGCCCGTGATGTGTGCGTACGTACTTAACTACATTGCCTATTTACAAGTCGAATCGTGATCCGTATGATGTGAAGGGAAATAGTTTTGGGGGATGCAAAGATTGAATGGGAAGCACTTTAACACTTGTACGAATGTAATGCAACCAAAACGTGGTCCGACATACGCCCTGTGTTGGAATTTTTCTATTTTAGGATATCACATAAAAGTTTAAGGAGAACATGAAAAAGATATATTATTTGTCTTTGATATTGCGACATATGTTACGGAATACATGTAGCGTAATTAGAAACCTAGATTTCTTTCCCCATTTCCTAAAATCCATTAAAAGCCTTCAATGCTGCACGAATACTTTGCTGTCATTAGAGAACAGTCAGAACACATAGGGTACAGAAAAATTAATTCCGCTGCACTGATTTACTTTCCAAAAATATAAGTGAGTCGTTTGGTGTAATAATGTGCTCACTTGTCTCATGGGTCAGTTAGTAATTGGAGGTTATGAAAGTTATTAAAATACACATTTATCTAAAAATACACATTGAAGTATTTCATAGTCTTACTTCGATGTTGTCAAAATAATGATATTAATGACAAAAATGCTTACCACTCTACCTTTTCTAAGTTTGATGGCATTCGCAGTTTTCTTCTTTTAAACATATTTGAGTTTAATCAGCCTCACAAGGGTAACTCTAGGTTGCTAGGTCTGCCATACTTACTGTACATTAATTTTGTGGTATGCTATTCCAACATACGGTAGCTGTGCTGTTTTGTAATAAGGTTGCCACTCTGTTAGGAGAACTAGAAACTACCAGTCAGCAACAAAGCTAAACTAGCAAAAAAATTGACAAGCTCAGTCTTCATCATATAATGGGGTTTATTAGAGATAAAGAGAGTAACCTGTTGTCTAAAAATATCAGCTTTCTACGAAAAATATTTTATTTTGGGATACTTATTTTGGATAAGCCCTATCAACTTTACCAGGTTAGTGTCCGTTAATTAGTCTTAATATAATAGTACAATAGTACCAATTTGTGATTTTTTCCCCCCAGAAAGATCGAATAATTATAATTAAGAATAGTCTAAACGTGCTAACCGCATAAAGAAGGTCAAAGTGATATATATTCAAATATGGCTCATAGTGGGCCTCTGGAGTCTGGAGCATGTTTACTACAATTTAACGAATTTTAACATGATTTTAAGGCCTTCTAACAGAGAAGGAACAAAGGAGGCAACAGGGCTAATAAGTTTAGGTCACGAGACCAAACCCTCAATATTTATTATTAGCCAGTGAACTGCAACTACTCTACTACATAGAAATGAATTGTGTCCTGCCTGTGTAGCATTAGGTTTGTTGTGAAGGATTGTCGGAGCAGGCAAGTTTCAATGTTTTGGAAGCACTGTCAAGCACACCCAGTACCATAGAAACCATGCCAAAGTTGACCACTCAAGTAGGTGAGCATATTTACACCAAATTGGAGGAGTCCAAATTATCTCTAATATGACTACCCTTTTTGCTCTTAGGGAGCCCCTCAGGGCTAGTTTAGGGTAGGTCTTAGGGAGCATATAGGTCTTAGATAAAAGGGCTGGGGCTCCCGCTAGTGAAGAGGGAAGCCTCAACTGAGCAACAATGCTAGGTTAGGTTAGGTAAATTAGCTCTATATTGTGCTAATCACCCAACTTCATACAGTAAACAAACCAACATTACATGGTTCAAATTTGATGAAATTTATACCCTCGGTGTAAAATATGCTGAAAAACACAAAAAATGATTTCAATTTGATCCTAACTTGAAAAAAATCCTAAATAATTGGCAGTGGACGTCTCCACTGCACCGTATATGACCGTATCTGGAAATCTATTGCATTTTAGTAGTGTTGTTGTTTTTGACCAATGCATTGGGGGGGAATATACTTTGGACGAATTTTCGGCACGGTTTATCATTTGACCGAAGTTGTTTTTCTTCTGTCCGAATACGTTTATCCACTTGCCGAAGGCGGATTTCCTTTGACCGAACCTTAGAAAGAGTATCCTACGCCGAAGGCGTAGCCGCGTAGGTAGAAGCCAAGGCGGGTATATTCAAAGGTTGCGCGGATCACGCTAAACATGATTCCGCACTTTTCCTACAGCTGCATCATGTGATGACGTCACAATCTACGTGAGACAAGTCAGCCAATTACAAGTCATTCTACGTGCGCCAAGCTGAAAGCCAATCAAACACAGCCAAGGGTTGTTGCTCTTCTCAGTAAGACTAATGGCCAAAAATATGTCAATTCGGACGATTTAATGTATAGTTGTTCTTATCAATAAAAGGCTTTTTGTTGTCATATTTACTGTATTAAGTAATAAAGCTAATCTGGAGTCATTTTAGCCCCAGTATTGACAGTAAATTATTGTCTTAACTTTGAGCTCCAAGAGAAAAAACGGAATATTTCAACCCTTCCCTTCGGCTCACAAAGACGGGTGGCAGAAGCAGATTACAGTCAGAAGAAAAAAGCAACTGGCCTGGTTTCAGCCTTTTTGGCATTGCATAACTTATTTTACTATATTTTGCCAACAAAAGGGAGCTCAGTAACGACTCAGTGCATTATGAAGTGTAGGAATACTGTACCAAGCTTTTATTGTGAAAAACCAACGTACAACAGCTGTTGTTTTCTTCTGTCCTTTTGTCTAGTTCTGCCGATCGGCGAAAAATCTTGTCCCCTCCTTGCGGTGCTACTCTGCTTCACCTCTATTTACATCATCTTGGTAGAAGCAAAGATTCAGCCTGAGCAGGCTCGGCAGGACAACTTTTCAGGCCCGCTACAGGGAGAAGCGCCGAACTAATCTGATGCCGGTTTCTGTTCTCCCGGATTTCGGTGAAATCCGATTTCTGTCGTTTTTGAAATCGTTCTTGTGTAGTAGTTTTCGATCTCGAAATCGGATTTCGCGAACGGAAACCGGCTTCTGGAGTAAGGGTACTATTAACCCTACTAATCAGCTTATGTAATGAAAAGAAGAGTGTCATACATAAGCTGCTAAAATTGTCAGTGTGTTTGTCCTGTATGTTTATCACGCACGTTCCAATAATTAGAGCCTAGTCATCGCAAAATATTGTGCAAGTATAAAGCAGTCCTAGTCATACCATCTCCATGAAAAGTGGCGTCGTGTTCTTCTTTTGCGCTAAGGAAGTGCTTTGAGTTTTTTTAAAAGTTGGACTTTTGTCTGTGTTAACACTAACAGTCTTATTAAAACGTCAGTGAATGAGTGTATAAAAGAACACCTCCGTCTGTATTACTGAGGGCTGAATGCATATATGAACTAGTTTCTTTTACGCATTTAAAGGGAACTAATATGAACACGGACCAGAATCAGATATTTTTTCAAAACCCTCTATATCTATGGGTACACTCCTGTAGGTAATACTAGGCTATCAGAAGTGTGCAGTCCTCTATTCAGGGTTCCTTGCTTTATTCGGCCTTAGTATAATGTATTCGGCCTAAGGAAAATTCTATTCGGACTTTTGATAAAAACATTCGGTCTGTGGAAATATGGACTTCGGCCAAAAGAATTCGTCCAAAGTATATCGACCCGAATATAACATCTTACAAATAACACCCTGTATATAAAAGTTTCTTTTCCTTAACTTACATATTCTGAATGAACCACCATCTACAAACAGACAATGACAATGTTCATGATATATTTAGGTGTGTTGCATGATATTTTTTAGGTTACATGTAAACTCTTTTTCAAGGGAAAGCAGTAGTTTCATAAACATATTAAAGCAATGCATTTTATTTAAATGTTGTATTTCAACTGTTGTTCAAGGGAACACAGTAGTTTCTCAAACATATTAAGGAAATGCATGATATTTTTCAGTCTGTCCTTCAATGTCTGTTCACGGGAAAACAGTAGTTTCATAAACATATTAAGACAATGCATGATATTCTCCAGGATGCATTTCAACTTTTATATTTATTCAAAGGAAAGAGATGCTTCATAAACATATTAAGGCAATGCATGACCATTCCAAGGATGTGTTTAACTTTTGTCTTTTGGAAAATATAGAGTATGGTTGAGATGTCCATAGTTAGATGTCTTGGGGTTGAGATATCCTAATTTGAAATATCTGGGGTTGAAAAAGCTGTGGGTTGAGTTATGAAGGTGAGCCGTCCGAAGTTGAAAAATTGTGGGGCGAGGCGTGCGGACACCGCTTGGGCCCTTTCCATCGTTGGGAAACACCTCATCCACTCGATACTGGGGCAATGGTTTCGGTCAAACAAATGACTCACAATGGTGGCAGAGAGGCGGCACCTCCGCCACAAGCAAGCGGTTACGCAGGCGATCACTCCGGATCTTCTAGGGGTGGATATCACTTCTATTGGGGAACATTGTGAGCGTGGCCCTCCTTGGCGTTGACGGGGTTGTCTAGGGAATGGCCTCCATGTAGGGAAGGTTGTAGGGAAGGCTTCCGAGGAACGTCGTAGGGAAGACTTCAGGGCCAAGCAGCAGTGAAGGGCTCAACTCTTCCATGGGTAGTTGTTAATGCTTTGGTGGTTGGAACCCGAATGCCCTTCCTCTGAGAAGCTGCCATAAGTAGCACCTTCTTCAGTTAGCTCCTCATCAGTCAGTTGGGCTAGCTTCTCTGATAAGATATTATGACATCTGGATATATTTGAGAATAGTTTGTGTTCAATTTCCCCATGACTCTGTAATTTTACTGGTGTGTTGCTGATGAATGATAAAATACAAGAAGAAGGAAAGACACTGGAAGGGAAAGAAGTGTGGTTAACCTTTATTCATTTGTCATGATTAATTAACACTAATTCTGTGCTGATTTCAGCTTAGGAATTCAACTGTGCTTCCTCTTCACTTTTGTGGAGGCTGTTGGAGAAAAAGAGACGTGATCGATTTCGTGTAATTTGGGAAATTTTATGTCATGTTTGTATTTTATGTGTGTCCCCTGAATTGGGCTGCTGCTGAGCAAAAAGGAAAATATAATTCACTCTTGTGTTTGTACTGAACTAAGGCACATGTGCCTCCATTTTGAGTTCTATTCTTGATTGCCATACATTAACATCTGGCGCCCAACGTGGGGCACGAACCCCTGACCCTGAGATTAAGAATCTCATGCTCTACCGACTGAGCATCAAGGTCAAGGCCGATAGAAAACGAGGAGGCCGAGTTCAGACACAATGGCGAGGAGCGGAACGCGCGATGGACCGCGAGGACGTCGCACGGAGCTCAGCAGCGTTTGAAGAAGCGCTTAGGAGAACCGCGGCCAGGCCGCGTCTCCTGGGGACGGGTGAGGACGAACAGAGGAAGAGCAGACGTTCAGGCAGCACGAGCAGCAGATATGATAAGCATTTGTGTGGATCCTGCAAGTTTAGGCGAATGATGGAAGAAGGTGACTGAACTCTAGTCATCCCAGATGGGGCGGAACACGCCGCCTGCAGAAAGAAGGCCATGGGGTACGCTAAGATGGTGCACGACGCGGAGAAGGCGCGTGACCAGGCAAAGGGCGACCGAGAGGTGCTAGAGAAGCAGCTGGCCGACTCTAGGGAGAAGCGCAGGGATGATTAGGAGAAGACGGACAAGCTGCTGGCGGACAAAGACCTCGACATCAAGAAACTCCAGAGTATGATTGTGAAGCGACAGGCGAGCATCAACGTCGAAGCGCAGAAGCGAAGAGAGGCGGAGGACCTCTTAGGCGCAGAAAGACGGAAGGTTGCTGAACTACAGGAGAAGCTGGGAGGAAAGACGCAAGCGAGTCCGAGCGACCCAGGACAGAGCCAACAGAGGCCCGCTCTCCCCAATCAGGAGAAGATGGTGCTGGCGGAAAAGAATGCAAAGGCGCTCAGACATGCGGCCGAGCAAGGTCCAATAAAGGGGCGATACAAGTACGACTTACTGAAGGAAGTCCAAGACCTGGAGGCGAAGGTGTGCGTACTCGGTTATGAGGCAGCAGATGACGCGACTGACCCGGCGCTCGCACAACGCCTCAACAACTGGGGAGACGGCATGGGAGAAATGCTGGGAGACGTCACCAACCTGATCAACAGCGGAGGAGGCACGCCCACTCCGCGCAGGCGCACGAGTAGCAGCGACCGAATTACACCCACCCGGCCGAAAGAAACGCGTCACGCCAGCCTGGGGCGGGACGGAGGCGTAAAGTTCGACGACGGGTCCTCGCCGGACCTGGAGGTGACGTTTAGGAGGCCGCCAAGGCGAATCACACCAGTGCTGAGCAAGGACAGCAATGCATAAGACGAAAAGTCCACCGGACTACAAGAGGGCCGGACAAGACGGAGGAGAATTTTATCAGCGCCTGCCCGGGCCATGGAAGACGAGGCCCCAAGGCAAGGAGATATCGAGCAAGGATTTTACCTCCATGTTCAGAGCAAATGTAGGGGGAACGTTCGACGGGGAGGCAGGAAGCTGACGTGCCTTCGAGGGGAACTTCATCTCCACCTTCCACACGGCCAATATCCCCATCGAATGGAAGTCAAAACCGCTAGCGAAAGCAGCCGAGAAGGCACTGGACGGATTTGGAATGAACCTGGCACCGTCTGCAGGAGCGTACGCCAAGATGCTGTGCCGACTGTACGAGCACCATGGAGGGGAGGAGCGTACACTGAGTTAACTAGCGGCGGCGATTGCCAACTGCAAGGTGGTCAAGGCGGGATAACTCAAAGACATGCGGCAACTCGTAGACTGTGTCGAGACGTATCACGCTCACCTGCCGGCGAGTCGAGCAAGCGACAAGAAGGGGCACATGCATGTAGCAACGGTGATGAGCAAGCTAGCGCTAGAGCTGTCCATGCAATACAGGATGTACTGTTCGATAAATAACGTCGCAGACGAGGATGATCTAGACGTGCTGCTCATGTGGATAAAGAGGCACCAAATCCGAAACCTCGTTAAGGAGAAAGAGAAAGCGCGGGGGCCAGAGCGGGAAATGCACAGGACCCAATCCGTACCAGAACAACCCAGATTATCGGAAAGCCCGAGCGTTGGTGTCCGAGGACCAAGGAGAGGAAGTCACGGATAAGAAGGGGAGGCGAGTTTGCCCAGAATCAAGGTTAATATAAGAGACAAAAGGTTTGCTTTCTGACGGCTTCAGCAAGAGCTGCCTGAAAGCTGAGTCTACTCGCCGCAGAGACAGGTCTCACGATCGCAAAAGAGGTGTGCAGAGCGTTCGAATGTCCAGTGGAAAGCGGGGATTTCTTCGTGGACTCGACAAATGTGCTGAGGTGGCTCCGGCAGCCCAGGCACACCAATGCATACGTGGGGAGAAAAGCAGCTCAGATCAGAGACGGAACCGACCCCTCCCGCTGGCACTATGTGCCTTCGTCGCAGAATCCGGCAGATTTGCTTTTCCGAGGGTGCAGTATGGCAAAGCTGATCGAGAGCGAGTTGTGGTGGCATGGGCCGGAGTTTCTTCCGAAGGAGCACCTGTGGCCAAGGAGCGGAATCCCCTTGGAAGGCCTCGTGCCCATTCCCGAAGAAGAAACCCTGCAGAGGCTAGTGGGCATCTACGTGTCACGCGGGAAGCCTCTGCCCACGAGAGGGGAATCGCTGTTGAAGCACGTCTCTACTTGTGAAAGTCTCGAACGTACTGCCGCCATGGTCACGGCAGCCTTAACGTCTGGGCCGACAGGACGTTCAGGCGGGCAGGGCCCCAGTCAAGGAGCGGTTACAGCCGGCAAGGCGGCAGTGGCAATGGATCAAGGGACCCCGTGATCCATTGCCACTGCCGCAAGTTGCCCGAAGCGAGACGTGGGCAAGCGCGAGGGCAGGGGCTCTTCAGCCACGTGCTCATAGATGAGTTTGGACCAGTGTATACATTGTTTCTTTCCGTTGGTTGTATACTATACAACCAACGGAAAGAAACCACCGGCAAATAAAAGATGGGTGCTGCTCTTCACCTGCCAAGCGACAAGGGCATACCATATGGAAGTCCTTCAAGACCGCAGGGCAGAAGAGGTCATCAAGACAATCAGCAGATTTGCAGCTAGGCGAGGGCTGCCGGTCGAAATTCACTCGGACAATGCTCGGGAGTTCACAGCCGCCAGAAAGAAACTAGAGATCTGCCAGGACGAGATACCCTTTCCAAGGATAGTGACCGCACAGATGAACCGTACGAGGTGGACCCAGTATCCGCCAAGGAGTCCGCATTTTGGCGGTGCGGTCGAAGCTGGCAACGGCTTCACTCGACAAGACAATCCTGCAACACGAGCTGAACGACAATATTTCTACACGGCGGTGACAATGGTGGAAGACCTACTCAACAGGCGGCCCATCGGCAAGGTCGAAGGCGAGGCCAACTCAGAGCTGCCGCTGACGCCCGCGCATTTCCTGATGGGGAAGAGGCTGCAGGTGGAAGGGAGTCTAGCAGCCGAAGACGTGGGCAAGACATGGGAGAAGCTGCAAAGGAGGTTAGAGACAACCTAGAAGAATCTCATAAAGTTCACCATCCCCGAAATCGCGACGTTAACCAAGCGGAAGAGCGTGAAGCAGAACCTAAAGAGCGGGTCGGTGGTGCTGTTGTGCGATGTACCCGCGGGCCCCCACGGGCAGTGGCCGTCTGCCCGCTATTTTAAGAAAGTAGAACGTAACATGAAAAGGAAAGCCAGCAGCAGCCCATGACAATTTAATATAAACGCATCATCGCATCAAGTAAAATTTTAAAGCGCATGTCAGCAGGATTTTATGACCAACTGAGACAGAGTCAATAGCGAAAAGAAGAGCTTTGTACGAAGACAGAAAGTCCCACAAAGAGTATAAGCATTAAACGGACACCTCAATATCCCCGGGCACCGGGCACCTCCCACCGGGCACCGGGCACCTCACACTGGGCACCAGGCACCCTCACCGGGCACCCCACTGGCCCAAACAGGGTGCTGTGCTCTGTGCACGCCCTCCCTGAGCCCTGGGCACCGGGCACCGGGCACCGG
>LR140148.1:0-19116 GCA_900659605.1 Tisbe holothuriae | reverse complement strand
ACAGTGACCAGATGAGACCATACATGCATTTTCTTGTTAAGTTATGGTAGTGTACTATATTATACCACTATATTATGGCCATTGCAAGTTACATCACTCTGAAATTTATGCATTGAATGGTTGTATGGAGTAAAATGACAAAACAAAAAATATCTTAACCTTCATCTGTAGCAGAAAAGTCAAAATTTCATCCTTTTAGTTATTGAAATATATAGTACTAAAGATAATGAATTTTCCTTAGGTAAACATTATATCCTAAAATACGTAAGTAAATAAGCAACTTTTGCTTTAAAACATTTATTCTATTCCTTAGCATTTCTGAGGAACAAGTGTTTACTTTTGCACAAGTTAGATTGATCACCCTGTACTATTTTAAGTACATAACAAACTATACTCTCATTTTCAAACAGGGATCCATCCCTTGCTCAATGTGCTGCCGATGCCAGTCTATTCAATAGTCCATTCTTTCTTATGGAGGGATCTGAGTGCATTACATCCAAGCTTAGTCCGGAAGAGTTCCGGAAGATGGAGCTACCGACAGATGCATTGCCAACATCTCAGGCAGTTTATGCAAGTTCTGTGCTAACTGATATACCTGGTAATGCAGCAGCTTAGTTTATGCTCTCTATCATGATATTAACCATTTTATAGTGATGCCGCATTACATATTGTTCTACCAAGACAGACTTGTTACGCCAAACGACGGCTTAGCAGTTGTCGATGTTAGGGCTTTGAACCCGAATGTAACAATGAGCTACCCAATACCCGCTGTTCCTCCAGTGACCGATTCTCAGATTGAAAAACCAGGAGGAGCAGTACAGATTGGAAAGACAGTAAGTCGTGTAGGCCACAAATTACAACTTCGGCAAGATAAATGTCATGTCTGCCAAACGTTTGCTTTTAAATACAATGATCTGTTTTTTACTCTAGCTGTACTGGAGTACATGGAAGAAGAATGTTTATCATAAGCATGTTCTTGGAACATCGACATGGATTCCAATGGGAGTTGGGGCCCTAGTGGGAGATTACGAATTAATGGTGTCATATGTAAATATTAATCTGGCGGGTCGGCTTTGGCTGACCGGAGGAAAGCTTTCTGGAGTTTCCGGCAGTGAGTTAAACAATTCAAACAAAATCTAATATTTGCTAAATAATTAACTGCGTAGAGATAGTAAAACGTAACCTTTCCAGCACCAACAACTGCGAATACATTTCTCTACAACGATGATACTGAAGAGTGGGAATCCGGTCCTCCTCTCCCGGACAATGTAGCAAACCACTGCATGGTCAAGATGTCCGATGGCACCATTTACGTCATTGGGGGAGAGCGGACACCAGCAGATCCATCGTCCTACTCAGGGACAACACAACGCAGAGCAGACTCGATCAGTGTAAGAAATCCTGTTTTATATCTCTTGACAATGAAGTAAAAGTGTCTTAATAGGCATCCTGGGAATCCTTGGATGATTTAGTGGTACACCGGGGTAGACATGGCTGCGCAGAGATAACATGGAACGATGGATCTACTAGGATCATAATTGGCGGAGGTATGAAGAGTTTTGTCATATTCATGACAATATGAGACACACTTTGTAACTTACTCATCATAACACAATATTTAGGTCGTATACAAGGCAACTCGTTTGATGACTCTATGGAGGTATATGACATTGCCGGCGACGCCTGGGCGACGCTCGTGGGAACCACATTGGAACCTCAAGGGATGCAGTCCCCAAGGATGCTCTCACTCGGCGGCAACTTGGTCTATCTCGTATCCGGAAAGCTAACTGGACAGACGTACAAAGTGACCACTGACGTAAGTTCTAGATCGACAACTCTCGTTTTTTACATGTTGGCTGAGTCCAAAAGTTGCATCAATGCATAATCATTCTAGGTGTTTGATAGTGTGAGCGAGGATTGGGTGGACACCATTGACATGTTCGATGGGCTCAAGGATATCTCAGATGTCGGACAAGTCGTCATAACAACGATTGTTTGAGTGGAGAGACATCAAATACTATATGTAAAAAAGTGGCGCTTTGTCTTACTATGTATTATCATAGAATGACGTACAAAATAAACTAACTGATATTGATCATCAAAACCAGTATTGCCTATTGATGAAAGTTATTTTTTCGTAGCCAATCCGTTTTCGCTCCAACAAACACTTAATTGTAGAAAAGTAATAGTACAATCAGTTCGAGAAATTGAAATCAACATTGTTTAATAGTAAAAATAATCGTATGGACAAACAATTTGCTTGATTACAGAGCATACTTTTAGTAAATCCGCAAGGCATTCGAAATCTAATTTACTCGTATTTAATAATCGAAATATGGACGAAAACATTCTTGACTACATTTCACTGACGGCTGTCAAGCAAATATTCGAGAAAGAATGTCATGTTACGAACCTCTAAATAGTATAGTAAATTAATAATAATAACCTTACCTGCAATGATGCCACTTCGGCCGCCTCTGTCTTACACTCCCCTCTGCTATACTTGCACAAATCCTTGAAGATATTACACGCAATGCCGACATTCTCCGGGTCAAAGAGGTGGATGTGCGAATTCGGGATGGACGAGCCCTTGTAATACGTCAACATGTCCGACTTTGGCAGCATCTCCATCGTCTTACTCCGCTTCAGGGTGCCCACAATCGTCCCTTGAGGAGACTTCTCATGGTCGTTGAAGAAGTTCTCTGCGAACTCAATGAGCTCCGAGGAGTCTTCCTGGACGGCGTCGTTGTCCTCGTGACCGTTGGACTCGGCCTGGTTGTTCTCCTGGATGCGCTCGAGGCCTTTGCGGACGCGCTCCTGACGGCGGGCTTCGCGCTCTGGGTCGATGACTGGCGGTGGGAGGCAGGCCGGGGATGCACTCCGGCGTCCGCTGGGTGCGCGCCGCCTTGGGGAGTTGCTTGCATTAGACCCGAATCCGTATTCGGTGTTGTTACTGTTCGGTACTGGTGGCAGTGGCGGCGGCGGTGGTGCGTCTGAGCCGACTGATCGTGACTGGTATTCGGACTCATTACTCTCACTCCCAACCGGTTCAGGCCTTGGTTTGATTGACTCATAAATTGGTTCTTTTGGCTTGTTATTTGCAGGCTGTAGCATATTCTTAAGCGGGTTGCGGACCTCTGACGGCAGGTGTGGGGTGTTGAACGCGTACCCGTTCTGGATCGGGGGCGGGGGTGGCGGACCCTCCGGCTCTGGCAGGGATGGCTTGCCCATGAGCTGGGTGTGGGATGCCGGCGGAGTGCCGGATATCATGGGTGGGGGCAGTGGCGGCGGGCTGTTGCCAGTGGGTACATGCGGGTCTTCCGGCGGCGGCGGGGGCGTACTGGAGTCGTCATCCTGGTCCACCTGGCCGTTCTCATCTCCCTGCAGGCTGAACTGATCGATCTCATTCTGGAGATCCGACATTTGCCGGTCAATCTCATCCAGGATGGAAGCCTTGTCCTGAGTCCCAGCTTCAGAGCTCGTTCCCACGGATGAGTCCGGCACCTCCCCGGACAAGAAGTTGAACAGCTGGTCCAGATCCACCGGCTCACTGCCATTGTTGGCATTGGCATTTGCAGTGTTGAGCTTTCCAGCCAGTTTTGACAGCTTCTCCTGCTCCCGCTCAGCATCGCTCTGATCAAGATCCGCCAGCCCGGAGAAGCTCCTCCTGTCATCGTCATCATCAGTCGTGGTCCCGGACGCGGCTGAGGCCATCTCCCTTTCACGCGCCTCCCGCTCAGCAATCTCCTCCTGCCGCTTCCGCCGCTCCTCCTCGAGCAGCTCCTTCCGCCGGCGCTCCTCCTCCACACGCTTGGCCTCACGGAGCGCAGCTGCGACCTCGCGCGCAAACATGCCGCGGAGGTGCGCCTGGATGACGACCGCAGCGCGGCGCTCACGCAGGAACTGGATGCGCGCACGCCATGCCCGGAATGACTGCTGTATGCGGACTGTGGCAGCCCGGAGCTCGGCGTATTTCTTGAGCTGGGTGTGGCCCTTCCATGTGCGTTGGATGCGCGTTGCAGCCTTGTTGGTCACGTGACGCCGTCGGTCTTCTAGCGGCTCATGAACGCAACCGCGTAGGAAGACCTTGTTCTTGCCAGTCTGCCATTCGAGATTCGGCATCCCCTCGGATTGAAGGAGTGCCGCGACCGCCTTCTTCTCATCAGGTGGCAGCCGTCTCTTCCCAATAAGGCAGTGATATTTCTGCAAGAACTCCTTGAACGGATAGTGGATTGGGAATCCTTGTTTCCGGATCCGGATAATCTCCAGCATGCCAAGATACTTGAGCTGATCCAGGACGAGGTTTGGATCGTACGAGTTTGCAGACTTTGTCATGTTTGGCTTGATGCAGCGGACATACCACGGATTGGTCGACTGCAGGACGTCCACAAGCACTTGGAGCTGCAGCCTGAACGCGTCACTGACCGTGGGCTTTGCCTTGTTCGTCATCATCCTCTTGACGGTGCCCTTGCTCAGACTGCCGTCACCCTTGTTGATTTCAGTCCCAAGCTGGGCGACCTTTGTTAAGAGGTCCTTGAATTTGACGAGCTCCGAGACGAAGCTCTTGTTCGACTTCTCCAGGTGGTCAAAGAACACGTCTTGCTGCACGTCGCGGTTCTTGTCGACGAACCCGTCCACGGAGTAGGTGACGGCGCCGGCGTAGTGGCGGATGCCGAACTGGGTGTCCCAGGTGCGCCGGTCGCCGCCTTTGACGTAGTCCGGGTGGGAGGCGAATTCGGAGTGCAGGTTGGTCAGGTAGGCGGCGTCGCAACCCTGGAATAAAAATTAATAGTTTACTAGTTTGTTGAATGGACAACGCTATTTACTCTATACTTGGTTTGATTTAACGAAAGGAAAAGAAGGAAGTCGAATGAAATAAGTTTTACACACATATTACATTGAAATTTTTCAATTGTTAAAAAGGCATCACGCCGTTGAAAAAAATATTAACTGCAAGACACCAAAAAAATGTGCCATTTGCCAAAAGATCCACTTATTAAAGAAAAGTGTGTGAAATGTATATATTGCTCCTGTACAGGTTGAAATAAATATTGCTACTACAACCTATTTACACTGAAATTATTTATAAACACCATTGAATAATTCAAAACATAACAAACTTTAATTAAATATATAATTTAGCAAATTCTTACCCCAGGCATATGGCACTGCTCAGCCAAGAGCTTGAGGATACATCTCGGCGGCTTCTCGATCAACTCCAGGCAGTTTGTGTTGTCCGTAAACTCAATGTGGGAAAACTGGATCTCCTCTTGGCGATACTGAAATGAAGCAGAATACAATTAATACGTCATAAAGATCCCTAAAAGTAGAAAGTTGACCTATAGCATCATGTACTTAATAAAACATTTTATCTCAGTATAGCATCATTAATCTCTTCAAATATGTGGCTAGTCAAAAGTAAAGCCACAAATTACTCTAAATGCCTTCAAATGTCATCACCATGGTAACGCAAATTAGAGGCTTGTTTTCGTTACCGTTTCCTGTTCCAGTGCAAACACATAATGGTTGAAGAACTTGTGCAGCTTCTCGTTGGTGTAGTTGATGCAGAGCTGCTCGAACGAGTTGGTGCCAAAGTTCTCAAAGCCGAAGATGTCGAGGATTCCGATGAATTGGGTTTGATCCTTGCCTGAAAAATGAAAATACTCGTATTATCCATTCATTAACACTAGAAAGAAGGTTTAACTACGCCATAAAGCTGTCTCATTAATCAAAAGCTAGATGGATCATAACTGCTTTTTGTGACATTTATGACCTAATTTAAACTGCTTTCATTTATGAGAAGTGGAGTTTGCAAATCAAGGACTACTAAATAACATGGAAATATATTAAACCTTACCTGGATTGGTGCACTTGTTGATATGACTAACCAACCACGCAAACGTCCTCGAATACAATGCCTTTGCCATTGCATGCCGATTCTCCCTCGCCTCATTATACTTCAACGGGATCTCAGTCACATTCCCTCTGATGTTAATCTGCCTCAGCAGACACACTTGCTCCAGTGAGGACGCGTCCAGACCGAGCAGGGATGCCACATCTTCTAGTATAGCCCGATCTCCGGCAGTCAGATCCGCCGTCTCATTATCCGTGTCTTGAAAGGTGAGATTCCCTAGCCAGAGGATTGCCGAGACGACGGCAAAGATGCCTTCGATTTTGTCGGATGGGATTTGGACGACTTCGAAGGCGAGGCGGAGGGCGTCGAACTTGGCGGCGTCGTCGACGCCGTCGAGGGTGGTGCAGCCGGATTGGTTGAGGTATGCGAATTCGGAGGGGGGTCGGAGGTGGTAGAGGTCAGAGAGGTCACGGTCACGCTGGAAATATAAGGTGTAATAGTTGCTAAATTTACACAAATGTACCTTTTTACTGTCTCCTTCAAAAGTCTTAAGCCAAGAGACTAATTGAATTTATGTTTGACTTTCATAGTTGAAATCTTAACATTTTTGCTCAAATCAGCATCAGCTTTCTTAGTTCAATTTATATTTCAAGGCTGAAGCATAATTCAACCATTTTCAGTCTGGATTAAGGGCCTCAAAATCCCTTTGATCGAGAGGAAAGGCAGATTACCAAAAAAGGTAGTAGACTGAATTTGTAACCATCAAAGAAATGACCAAAAACTTCCTCTTCTGTGTGAAAAATAACATGCTTTAGACACGAGAAAGGTCCATTGGCAGAACACTCTTCAGTTCAACAGCCTTTTGTGTAGAAGGAGAACTGCCAAGTCTGCAGAAAACGGCTCTCTTTTCTTCCTTGCCGTGCAATTAATCTCGTTTAGTATTGCATACACGCAAAGCGCCAATGAACAATAAACGGGCTAATTGTAGCAGTCGTACTAATGACAATCAGTAAAGGGAGGAACAGGCAACTTATTTTGAAGGGGCAGGTGGTCTGTTTGTATTTTATGCTGCAATGCAACATATATGACTAATATTGATATAATGTATCTGACTAGACTTTATATAATTACCTGTGCGGCAGCCGTCAGCTGATAGAATATATGGTAGTTCCTCTCCTGCGAAGACTGAGTCGTGATCCTGGACTGCTCCAGAAGATAATCCTGGATGACACAGCCCTTGATCTTGAACTTGTTGTCGAAGCAGACTTGCATGAAGCGGCCAAAGCGGGAGGAGTTGTCATTGCGGATCGTCTTGGCATTACCTGGAAAACAAAGACATTGTAAACATAAAATTGCATTCATAGACATACGTGTATTATAAGAGGCCTATTTTTTAATATTTTCTAGTGATCCCTTATTGTATATTTTTGGGCACTACCTTTCAGTTCATTCACTAGACCGCCATGATCGCAATTTTTCATCATCATGCCGCTGGGGGGATTCGAACCTGTGACCTTCTGGGCCACAGGATCAAGCGACTTGCGACCACGGCTACCACATCCCCTGAGGCCTATTTATAGCAACCAAGCAACAAGCTCTTCATATGCGGAAGTATATAAATAATATTATGACAATATTTACTATTGGTGTGTAAAAGTGGCCACTCTAATCTCCACTGTATGCATGAGATAACCTACTTTATGCACACAATATAACAGGAGCCTTTCTCCATAAAGTCAACAGTCGTCTATTGGCATCCTCGTCGTTGTAATATTATGCACTCAACAACAACAACAACAACGATATCAGATTGGCTCAGATGGCCAATGAATCGTCCAATGAGATTAGAGCTAGCTAACATGCCTTTCCGTTCCCCTGGGACTGCAGAGAAGACAGCGGCTGACCTTGATTTAGACGAGGAAGCACTTCCTGGATTTATATTCAGAGGTTTGATCATCGTGTTACAGGGGTTTGTTTTGCGTTGAGTGGATGCCATAGAGACAGATCTGTCACTTTTGAAAGGACTGTTTTCCATTCAGTGAGCAGGAAATGTTTCGTGACATATTACTTATGGACAGTCTAAATAGTGTGCATTTAATGTTATGACTCCGTTTACTACAATGGCTTACTTTTTCCGTGTTATTATTATGTTATAACATGATACATTGCAGACGCAATGCGCGAACACCATTAAAGAACCGTTTCATTGTTACGTTTTCCAGTGCAAATCAAGTATCTTGTAGCTATTCATCATATACATAAAGTTGTCGTATTAGCTGTTGTTGACCATTTACAATGTAATTGAAAATGAAGTACAGTCACGTTTACTTCCTTAATGTATTTTGGCTGGGACTCTGTTCAAGGAAAATAGTGAAAGCACTTTTCTGATCCCCTCAAGGCCATCCAATATATAAAATGAGAATTGCTCACCGATACAAAGGCCAAAGAGAATAAATCTTTTATTCACAATTCAAAGGTGGATTTACTGCATCCATTTTCCGAGCGGATTTTTGGCAGGCGAAACCTTCAAGTCTAGAACATTCTCAAGGCCCATGTTTAATATCATTTTTCAGCTGTCTGCAACTTAAGCCCTTCATCCAATTTATTACATCAAAGATAAGAATGAGGCTGCATATTAATGTCTAAAAAGATACAAGACATAAAACCAACTTAGCCCCCATTCTGTACACTAAAGCCGTGTGTATAGGAGAAAGTGTTAACGCCTAGAAAGTTTTCTCTCTGCCAGAGCTCGCTTCCAGAATATAAGATATCTATAAAAGCCTTCCTTCTACTACTACAGTCAGGTTGGTAGCAGTCTTTCATCACCTTGAAGAAAAGAAGGGTTGCCATTCCACTCAATACTGCACATACAGTATATGCTCAGGAACATGCTTATAATTCCATTGAAATCATAGTACTCCCTTAAATAAGCAAGAATGTATACCTAAGAATGCATAAAATGCTTCAAGATGCCAAAAACAACTATTCTTCTGGCTTCCCTTAGGATGTTGAGGAAACTAAGGCATGGAAAAGCTCTAATTTTCTTGTCTTTCAGCTTTTTCTTCGGAGTAGTACACCGGGTGTGCAAAAAGAAAGAAAGAGAGAATGGCCCTCGAGGGCTCATTTTGGATAGCAGTGAAGGCGTCATCTCGTGGTCTCTCTTTCGTAGTACTTTATGACGTTGGAATTGAGGTTAACAGCTGTGATGAAGGGAAAAGTGTGATCTCTCAATTTGGGCAATCTTGGCTTCATATTGAATGATTAAATATGTGTTAAATAAAGTCCAGATCGATCTTTTCAATTTCGGAAGAAATGAGATTCCAATTTATATTTTGTGTGTTTCAATTTATTTTTCTGTTTGCAGAACACCTGCTAACCAAACGGGAAGAAATAAAACAGGGAGCTTTAAAGAAACAATTGCACAAGGGGCTCCAGTGTGTTAATGTTGGAAGGAGTTCTTAACCTACATTTACACAGTACAGTTAGTCAAAGCTTGAAAGAAACAAGGGACTCATTTTGAGACATTTTAAACATCATCTCCGTCCCTAGAGGATATCTCACTACTATGCCATCCACCCCAACGACTAGTAGTATAAGAGAAAGCTTCATAAGAATGAGCTGAGTGTAGCGTGCGTGAGATATGGCCTAGACTTATATAGGAGGGAGAGAGAGAGAGTGGGAAAAGAGAGATGGAGCATGCTTTTGGTCGGAGAAGGGCAAAAATGGGAGTCTCCTTTTCTTTAAGGAAAATATGAGGCATAGTTCTTCTCTCCAGTAAAAGAGCTTTGGAATGTAAGAACGTTCCCTCTCTACCCCCTTTCCGCTGCTATGCACTAAATAAACGACTCTTTGTATTCCATTAGACGTTCTAACCTCTATGACTGTGCTACAGGACTATTTACCGATGCGTACATGCATGGGGCTCTTATACACGTAGTACAGGACCAGCTGAAGGTATTCCTTTTAGCAAATTTGGTCGAATACTTTGCATTAAGGTCCCTTTTTCTGGGGCAAGGTTATTATTATATTCATTGCTCGAGCAGCTCTGATCTGACTTCCGGCTATTTACCATTTCCCAAGAAGAAGGAAAAAGCGGCTTTTGCCATTTTCTTTCTTCATATTATTATTAAGCTAAGAGGGGGAAAGGAAACTCAAGAGAGCTGCCCTGCTGGCCTTTTTTGCGAATACATTCGATCGCAAAAAGCCCTTTTCAACACAATTCATTTTCAGTCTATAGGAAAAGGGCTTAAACCTTTCAATGTACACTATCATGTCATGTTGGCTGTCTGTGCAAATACTACTGACATGTAACCAAGCCTTCTGCCAATCTACAAACAGCTGCTGAGCAAGCTGCAAAAGCAGCTGTCGTGAAAAGGTGGGGTTTTCTAAGGTTTTCTATCCCCTGTAGGGGCTGAAAACACTTCCTCCAAGAGGAAAGTCCTCCAGCAAGACAAATCTATAAAATGATGGCGTTTCGTCGAAGGAGACAAATTGTGTTCCTGTCCTTGAAGGCAACTTTTGTCTCGGCTCGGGAATGAATTAAATTTAGTATAATCAATATTGGCTGAAACTGTAGCCTTGAGAATGAGTTTTTGGGTCGTTCCCTCTTTCTGTTCTTTACTTCTATTAGTCTCTCTCTAGTCTCTTCTTTTGGTTGAATAAAAGTGTGTCGTTTTATTGGGTCGCTTGGCCATTCCCATTCTCTTCTTTGCAGCTCTTTTTTACAGGGGACTCGGCGGCCACATTTTGTGGCCTCAAAACTCTGCTGGTATTGAAAAAAGAGCTCATGTAAAAATTGAAGAGAAAACATTTGAAAGAGTTTTAATGTAGCAGTTCTTGAAGAAGTTTGCAGCGCGACAAACTCGAATTTAGTGTCTTCCCCTCTTTGGAACTTTTTCATCGACAAGGGATCTCAGCTCTCCACTTGAGAGACACCTCAGCTGAGCATTGGATAATCCTATTAAAACGAGGTTGCCTTAGAACATTTGAACTATCTGTCATGGATCAGAAGAGAGGCTTTTTTGCCCGGTTGAAACGTGATCTGTAGGTTGAGAAAATAAAGGAGAGAGAGAGAGAGAGAGAGAGAGAGAGAGAGAGAGAGGATCAATATCGCACTTTCTTACAGTCACGAGAGCAAGATTCAGCAAATGGTGTTACAACAACAACAAAAAGCACCGTGTTTCGCACAAGATGTCATATCAAAGAATCTACTCCATTAGTTTAGCTCCATTACATTCTCAGCATGCCTCATCTGAAGGCTGTTGATATTATATTAGCTCAACTATGCTGCTGCATTCAAAGGCTGGGTGGTGGCCTTGGAGGTTTTGCATACAACACTCACAAGGGGGATCTAGTCCATTATATCCTTGTGATAATACTGCTTAAGGTCAATGCCAAAAGTGTCCATCTAAAACAATGGATTAACTCATAGAATATGCATTCATGGCAAAGTTTTGCCAATGTTTATTATTAGTGATGGAATAAGGTCTTTTCAAAATATGTCATTCGCAAAAATAAGGCCACAAGAAAAGTTTTGGAACGAATAATAACGGATTTTGCATTTGTTACACGGTGCATAACAAGGACTGATCTGGTAAAATATACATTGTCATTACATATGCAACGCATTCGCAAGCATAACTCCCCTGCTGAGCTATGCGGCTTATAGCGATCCCTCAAAAGCTGCAGCATATACGCTTACATTGTGTATCTCTTTACACACGTATAAAAAGTGCAATGTGAGAACGGTATCCATCTTTATTACATCTCTAGGAAGGATAAAAACTGGGCTATAAGGATAGAAAATGCACCTCACGACTTAAGATTCATTAGTTAATGGTGTGTGTGTTCCCATTGTGCTATGGTAGGGTTGCCATTCTTACGGAATTGAGTCTAATTTGCTCTACTTATTAAGCTAAAACGGAGCAAATTTGCAGCCAAAATGGCAACCCTGTGGTTATAATGAAAGTGAGTTGGGTGTTTTACGATCCTAGAGCGGTTACGTTGCACTTTTATGTGCTGAAGTGAGGGGTTTAATTCGATTTAAATCGTGTGTACATGATGTCAGGAAATGTTGGTAGTAAAGAACGCATTCCAAGTGCGATTAATTGAGTCATCAAAGCATGGTAAACGGGGAGTGCGTGATGGGATGCTTTTTCTGGAGCAATTAAGAGAAATCGGAGAGAAATTTGTCACTACTATCTAAAACTTGAACACGAACTTGGACACCATGCACCAGCATAAATCTTCCGACCTTTGAGCTATAAGTTTGTATCTTGACTTGAGCCGTACGTCTTGACTCCTTTCCCGTGAGCTCTTCCTAAATTAAATCAAAGTGAGCTGCATATACACAATGGACTCTTACTAACTTCTAGGGGAAATGGAGGCAGCAAGGAAAGTCTATTTTCCAAGCCGGGTCAGGAAAACTTTGGCCTCGTTCTTTTTCTCAGAGTTAGTTCTTCCAAAAAGCCACAAACTCCGTTAAAGAAGCAAGCAATCTGGCTTGTACAAGAGGCTTAAAACCCGGCATAAAATCCTGGCGGCTTACAAAGGTGGCGGCTCATTAAATACTTAAGAAGGGACTAAACCATGCCGGAGGCACGAAAGGGGAATTTCTACTTAAGAGTAAGATGTACGAGGTCATTCCCACGACATTAACCATAAAAAATATGACATTTTGTTTGTCTTGGGATTACCCTCGTATTAAGACTGTAAAATGTCCTACCGAATGCTTCCAGAATCGTATTCGCCTCCAGAATCTGTTGCTGAACCCAGGTTGAGATATTCGCTGTGACTGAGCAGAGATACTCGAGGATGAACTTTGTGGACTCGGTCTTGCCGGCGCCGGACTCGCCCGAGATGACTAGCGACTGGTTGACGGCCTCGGAGGCGAGGTTGCGGTACGAGGCCTCGGCCAGGGCGAACACGTGGGGTGGCAGGGAGCCAGGCTTCTGGCCGTGGTATTTGAACACGCAGTCCTGAAATAATAAAATATTTAGTCATTATTTTGTGTGACATTTAAATTATTTTAAAGACCATACACAAATATGTTATTTACATAAACTGTATGATATTTTAATATTAAATCAAGTTGTGAATAATTCATTCCCTTGATTTATCAGTTTTGATGAAGCCGTACGCAGTTACATGTTAATAAATTGATACAAGTGGTGATGTAATTGAAACTGATAGCAACACATCATAACGTACAACGCCCGACTTCCAAATTATGCTGCGCATATTTTCGCCAAACACATGTCTTAAAATTGGGGAACGCAAATTTATTCTGGAATGTGTGTTCTCCTCATTTTCCCCTTCGATCCTCAGAGCTACTGCTGTGAAAATAAAAATGAGCAATATTCCTTCTTCTTCTGACATGTGGAACAACATTGTAAAAATGCCACGAACACATGATAAATCACAGGCTAGTAAAGGTCAAAATTGTTCTTTACAAACCGGAGAAAATTGGAGTTTTCCCTCCCCCCGAACAAAAAAGGTGTCTTGCTTACACCGCTTTTATGACGTGCTAAAAAGAGAGCTTTCTAATTATCGTATATTGGACTCGCTTTCGCGAAAATATAAATTATATGAAGGGGGAGGCGGAGAATAATATCTGGGTCGATAATAACCTCGCAAAAGTATGCAAAGGGGAACCAACGTCGCGATTTTCACGTCGTGCAATTATTAAAATGACTCCGCAACATTGTTTACTCAGTCTGTGGTTTCCAAACCATTTTCTCAGATTAGGGGGATGAAAATGAGATCGATTATTTTAGAGTGATGAGTCATATAAGTCCAAAGTTAGGGGATGAAATATCAGTTTTGCTTTGAAGGGTTGAATTGTGATCGATGAATACTTTGGAGGGTAAAATGTGGCAAGCTATTTTCATAGTAATACGTGCACTACTAATGCATAAACAGTACGTTTTTGAAAGAAAATTGTTTTAAAAGTGCACTGGAAGAAATGTTCAATTTGAACTTGAAAGTAAAGTTTTTTTCCTGTTTTATTCCGTCAACTTTTTGAAGGTTAAGCATTGCATACGACATATTCTTGTTTTAAAATGAATTTCATTGATTCTCTTCCTACGCAAAAACAACATTAATCTCCTCTTGCTTATTATTGTGACACAATTATAAATATTATGATCACACCGTGACCATAAACAAGTTTTCCATCGACGTATTAGTTGTCTCCAATATATCTATGGCGTTCATCATCACATTTCTCGCCTGTATTTTGGAAGTTTTTAAACTGTGCTATGGGTCGTTAATTGTCATTGAATTGGTCCCTTAAAAAGCGTATAGTACACACTTCAATTGGCACAAATGAGGAGAAAGTACGCAACATAACACCTTGTTAGTGTGATAATGTCTAAAATAAACTTATTTTGAAAATTTAGCTTCATATAGCTATGACAGTGTTTGCCTGATAAAGTATATTTGTGTACTAAATAAAGGCTTGATAATGTTGTATCTGTCAAAATAGCCATATTTTCAGTGTTAATGTATTATTGCACTAAATTTAGCGTCAAAAATAGCCTTGTTAGTGTTTGTTTTTGCCCAAGAATAACTTTTCCGCTCACTTTTTATCTATTTCTTCATGCCTGCCGCCCACTGACGTTTTGATTGACGGAAGTTTTCCGTCTTTTTAGTTTTCGACAAGATTTTTCACGATCAGAGTTGGGAAATATATTTTGAGCGAAGACGCTCGATTGGGTTCAAAACCCTCCGTAATATTATAACGAAGAATTATCCGAACAAACCTAACCTATAGCATGTTTGATGTTACGTATTGACTTTGCCAAGTGAAAATATTGAAACTTATTTCGTATACCCTTGTTGTATGTATTGATTTTCTCTGACATGTCCTGTGCACTTTACTTTAGACGCGACATTTGTCTTAGGAATGAATGAATGCATATATAAGGCCTTATATGGTTTGGTTTCCGGGTAGTCCGAATCTATTAAATCTCCTTTATTGACTTTTCCTCCCAGAGGGTTGCCCTCTCTCAGCTCGTGCTGTGCCAAAAACTGTGATTTAAAACACCACGTTAACTATAATAATATCAACACCATATTTGGAAGTCGGAATCGATTATTAAACATCTGGAGCATAATTACGGACCACAATAATGACTTGCATAATTAGTTAATTATAATCTTACCGAGTCGTAGATTGGCAGTTCCTTGTAAGGATTCACAGCGACGAGAATTGTCCCGGTATACGTCTGAAAATAGAGAATAAAGGTCATTTATATGCATGTTTATCGTTTATTGAAGCATAAATAATATGTTTCTTATGAGCAATATTTGAATACATTATTTGATTTAAATATTCAAAATCGGTTCCGGAGTGAGACAAAAACATTCACAGACGCCCATTCGAATATAATTACATCTCGCCCACACACGGAATAATCACAAAAGCTACTTGACACTTTTTGCCCGGGTTTTAAAATAGTACCAAACGAGGTCATATACGAATGAAAAAAGAGCATAAAACAATTACATTTTACTCTGCCAAGCGATATTCAACTCCATTTCAAGAGCATGCCTAGAGACCGCATTTCCAAGAAATGCCTTTTAACACCACAGGGTACACAGAGTGGACAGGTAGAAGAAGAATAACAACGTTATAAAAGAGGGATTTTACCCCAGTGTGTGTGCATAGCTTGAGAGACAGGTCAGGAGATATAATGTGCAGTTGAGCCTAGAGCAGGATGATGTAAAAGAGTTCTAGTTTGGTATGCATGGGAGGATATTTTGCATAGTGAAAAGGGCGTTTTCAGCTTTGAATGAGCATCGATTAATTTTGTCGCCTTAAGGTGATCAAAGTCAAGATTGGCAATATATCTTGGAGTAAGAGAAAGATTTATTTAGACTTACAACTCGGCTTTTGTCTGTTAATTTATTGTCTACATGTACTACAGTTAGCAAATTTGAGAACTTATCAATACATGACATTAATATAAACTATAGATCGGTACCGCAAAGAGTTCTTCTCGCAAGTCTTTTGTTACAGCTCAAATAGCAGCGAACAAACACAAAAAGAGTGTCATTGGAAGGAATTGTTATTTTTGGCAAAAAAGAAATGCCTCGAAGTCTCTTTTTCTCAAGACAACTTGATCTGCAAGGCATAAAAAGCGGGAGAAGAAAAGAAGTCTATAAAACATATTTTCGCGACTGCGAGTTTCGGCAGTAGCTGAACTGGATTAAGCTGTTTTTCCCGACGACGACTTTTCGGCTTATGCAGAACAACCTGTATATTTTCATGCCTTCTTTTTCAGTGATAATGGGCTCAAAACGGAAGCATAAAAGTCACACTTTTTCAAGGGCCATGAAGTACGGCATTTAAATTTGAAACCATACGAACTCATTATTACATCGTAGAAACGAGGGCAAGCAGTTATGTTCAATTCCAGACTTTTTAAGGCGTTTGTAAATGTATTCAAAATGCAGAATATATTACATTCCGTATTGCAGTGATGTAGTAAAAAAAGAAGGCAGGAAGGAAGGAAGTCTGCCCTCATTTTTACCCTCGCTCGTCTCTTTCTCCTCTCCCTTCGTGTCGAGCATATTGGGGGTTGGTGTTCGTGTGTAGGTGGGTGGGCGAGCTACAGAGTGTCAGAGCTGTGGAAAAAGAAAGCATGGGGAAGAAGGAAAAAAGCTGACTTTTTTGTTTTTGAAGGAAGGGAGAAATAGGAGAAAAAGCAGCCAAGGTATAATATGCAAGAAAGGATTTCAATACAGTATCTTGCTGTTTTACTTTATCTAAAATATAACTTAGTGATGGTATATTCACAATGCATTGTTTTTGCACCGGGTGTCATATACTCCAACTAACATGGGGGCTTACTAAAGTTTTTTGCTGCAATAAGCCGGAAGTGAGTTCCTTTCTCTCTCCATCTAGATGCTGTATTGACGGCATCTTTACTACCGTCCAAAAGACGGATAGGGCTCCGAATGTGCAAGATGGATGCAATTAGCAAGGTTGTTTATAGACATGCATGCTGTGTAACGTACATCTCATGGTTGGGTGTATAGGACTCCGCCTCAAGCAACTCTCTTCAACAAAGTTGTTGACAAACTGCTGGTATGTAAAGACCTTTCTTCTCGGGCTCCTTATCGAGCTACTAACCCGGAAGAAACCATTAAGGTGTATGTGTGCACATGAGGACCAAGGAGGGGACTGGATAACTGCCCTGTTCTTAAACGTGGCACAAAGTATGTAGTTAGAAATATGAATTTACTTAATATACCGTACATTACAAACTAGCTACTAATGCAGATTCTGAGAAACAGCAACATTCTTTAACAGCCATAAACTAGGGTGGAGAGAATGCAGCCGACGTTAATCTTTCGATGCATATGCGTGACAAAGTCCATCAAATGCATATTTTATACCTCTGTAATGGTGCAGTTTTCTATGCAGAAAAGGTGACTGTATGCAGTGTAGATATGTAGATATTGACTTAGAGTTGTCAATAGTAACTAGTTCAGAAGAATGTGTGCAAAAAAGTCTCTTTATAATTATTACTTTTAATCAAGAGCTTGCTTTTAATCATCCTATTCTTTTGTGCTATTCAGAATGACAAAGAAAAGAATTCGCCAGTCTTATATGATAATGTCCAAAATTCGTCATATACGAATTCCAAGAGCTTAATTATAAGCATGACATTTGCAAATAAGGCTTCATCAGGAAATGCAATGAATGGCCACGTTATGAAAACAGATCTCCCTCTAAAAAGACGTTTAATCTCTTTTCCAGCTGAGTTCACGACGTAAACTGTGAAAATCTACGCTCAATGTAATTCAAAATAAACGTTTAAAGTAGAAAAGCAGAATGAAGCAAGATGTTGTGTATAAAGCTGTGGCATGTTTTATTGACTCATTTCAAGGAAATGCAACGGACTCATATTTGGACATTTCCTTCTAAGGAAAAGCATTCTTCAAAATCACTCTAAATTCCAACGTTGCCTGAAGTGAGTCACGCAATTTGAAAAGAATCTCCTTTTTGCCGCCGGTTTGAAGTCTGTTGGCATCTTATGTGAATCACATCCTGTGAGTCACGTAAACCCAAAGGACATAATAATGCTACTTATCTATGATTCACAACTTCTACCATTCAATAATTATGTTTAAATTTGCCATCAAATATCAGCTTCCAAGTTACCCATGAATCATAATAATACACACTGCAAAATACACTTCAAATATAACCTGACATAGAATGAATTAACCTAAAACACTTACGTAGATGTTGTCCCTGTTGTATCTGACTTGTAAATTCTGGTTGATTCCATGCTCATCAATGTCTGAGATGACTGTCATATCAGGGACGCCATCCTGAGGACGGGACCCGCCTGAAAAGAAACATATATTAACAAACTGGCATCCCTGAATGTCAAATCTAGTTCTCAAGGGAGAGAAAGAGACAGTTTATTTTTATTCTCTGAAAGTTCCAACTTTCATTGACAACAAAAGCTTTTTATTTGACTTTCCGCGAAAGTAAAGGAGAGATGTGGAGCGAAATAATATTGTTTATTTTCATCATTTTCGTGCTAATTTTGCCACAGCTAGGGAAAAGTTTTGTTGTTGCATAATTAAATACTTTTGAAGGTGAAATTTACGTTGCATAACACTAACAGTTGTATTAATTAAAGAAAAGCTAGTTAATAAAACTAATTTCCCTGTCCAATAACGTCTACCACATATTATTACAATTATTACTCGATAATTAACTGCATGTTTATGGAAGTTTGCAGCTGAAAAAGTTAACTAATGCGTTTGTTTTTCCGTATTTCTCCTTTCTCTCCAGCAAAATCAGATCAATAACTGTCAACTGTTACATACGGAGCGCCGTGTTGTAGCTTTTCCATCTACAATAATCAGCTTTCATTCAAAAATCCTTACCCTGTGTTTCCCTTGGCAGTGGCATATTTAACACTATAAATGCAATAGATTCTCCAATCCAGCCACTACACAATTCAACCAGAAAGCATTTCAATATTCATTCAAACTTCCACTAAAATCGATAAGATATTTGAGAGCAGAGGACAAAATTAGACTTTTCCTCTCAGCTCAATGGAGCACATCACACTCTAATGCAATTTTCTTCTCCTTTTTGCAACAAATAGCAAAACACTGCACCAAAACAATGACTTTTTCCTACTCCAAACTCATAACCCCCACTTCACTACAGCATCAAATGATTCATATTTTGCATACATGATGCTCCTCTCTTCACCCTTAACAAGAAGAAA